>VCCN01004308.1:23229-36418 GCA_006491835.1 Architeuthis dux | reverse complement strand
ATATATATATATATATAGACAGCCTAATTTAATTGTATGAGGATAGACTAGATATATAAAGAAATTAGCCTCTATTAGGAATTATATTTCTAATTAAATCATAGTATTAAGGTCAGGCATTTGCTGTTAAATTTACCAAGAAATAATCAAAATATTTATATCTAATAGCAATGCTCTGACCAGTGTTCCCTTTATATTGTGCAATCAAATTTTAATGTTGTTCACAAATTTTGAAATTTCCTCATAAAGGAAAAAAAGGAAGTTTTATTAATAAACCATCTGATCAAACTTAAGTTTCTCAGACCTTTTGGTCCTGCATATACATTAGAAGAACCTCGGTTGTGACTAATAAAACTCTTGATTAGAATATGAAAATCTGTTAAATCAATAACAAGTGTTTCTGGAATATTGTTTATTTATTTTAGAAATAGATATTTTAGATAAGAGATACCAAAGCTTTGGGTAGTTCAAAAGTTGTGTCTGAACTTGGTTTTTCATTAAAAGACGGTATTGAACCTTCCATCAGTAGCATCATCAAATTGCATGTTGTACTGATTTCCATCTCTCTATCCCCAGTAATAATGTTTCTTGTAAAATTTTAATTCACTGAGTGACAAGCCAACTATCAAAAAAACTTTTAGTTCAGCTTCTGCTTTTAGACTGCCCAGAAATTTGACATTCATGATTATCCTAATCTTCTAAACATTTGTTTCTTCACACTTTACAATTCTATCCAAGTACTGTAAAATTGTTCCAATTGATTTTTTAAAATTCCATCTGTTTCTATTTGGATATTTTATTTTAATTAATTAAATTAATTTTAAAATACCATTTTCATTCATAATTTCCTGACATGGAAATATTAACAAAACTATCATAATTCTAATTTGTTAATTGAATACTGTGAATACTGATTACTTACAACATGTTATTTCATAGTTACCGTCCAACTTTAAGCTCTATTTTCAATATTTTATTTTCTCTAGCATGTTTTCTGTATATTAAAGTGTTTCATAACTCATTTCAGCGGGGGATGGAAGTTTTCTAGTCCGACCGAGTGAACATTATCCAGGAGATTATTCCTTGTTCTTTCTATCTGACAAAACCGTTATCCGATTTCGTATTGAGAAACAGGGCCGACAACTCTTCATTGGTGGTAGATATTTTGACAGGTTAGTTACTACCCTTCCTCTTTTTGGCATTTTCCCCTGTATACTTTATCATTTGTACATTCAATACTATAATATGCTCTTAATTTTTGTTCCAGTCTTCATGCCATTATCAACCGTTACACACATGAAGAGATTGTGGAAGGGCAGACACTGAAAAAAGCCGTGATAAAAAAAGTAAGAATACTTTTTAAATTAAATGTAGTGCCATATACAAAAGTTTTTTTCATTCTTGTATATGATATATGGAATCTCTTTATAATTTTCCAAAATTACCTATATTACTTTGGGCAAATAATATATTATTTTAAAATAAAGCTATTAGAGTGATTATTGGTTTTTTTATTTCCCGCTAAAGAAAGTTATCATTAAAAAAATGTTATTTTTAAAACTGTTTTCCATAGTTGTTTAATGCTTATTATTTGCTCTGATCATGCAATTTATAATAGGACATAAATTTACTTTTAAATTGTACACCATGATGTTATTTTGATTCATAACTACAAATGATCCAGCAGAAAAGGTCAACTGGGGTATTAATAGAGAAATGTTGGTCGAGACCCATCAGAACTGCTGCAATAGTATGAAACAGATTAACACAAAAACTTAAAAAATCAATTAAATCAGCCTGCATTAGCATACAAGCTCACAACCAGATTATACTTATATCAACTTTTATCATTTTTTAAATTTCAGCTATGGTTGATAAGGTTATGTTTGATCTTGTTTGTATAAATAGACTTAAAATTCTATTTATATATTTATTATATTATAAATTAAGACTGAAGTTATAGTAAAATAATTATGTTTTCAAATTTAAAAAATACTGAATTCGAAATACATCATTATCAGAAAAACAGTGAATAGTGACCTGAAAACTTCTACAGCAAAATTAATGATTTTGATTTTGATTTGGTAAATCTTAAATAGAAAATTTTTGTCTCAACATGACACTATAACTATCAGCATTTTGAATGCTAAATTTGTAATTTTCATTAGATATCTAGTGAATTCTTGAAGAAAATTTAAATCATTTTTATTTATTTTTGAGTTTTCAATAATTGTGTGATGTGTTTTTATAAGGATTTGCTTAATGGGAGCAATGCCTTGGACTCTGCCAAGACCCAGGAACTTTATGCTTCCCTCAAGAGAGGAACTGGTGCCAATTTGCTCAAGAAGCAATGGGACAGAATTGATATAACAGGCTACCTCAAGAAAAGTAGGTTCATTTATTTTTTTTTTATATAGTGTTTCAATACTGATTTAATTTTCATAAAATCTTTATTCTGCTGTTCAGTAAATGCTTGAATTTTGTTTTACTTTTCATAAATGGCAAATGTTGTTGAAAATTCTCTCTAGCCGAGATCAATATTTTGACGAAGGAGGGATGAAGGGAAGAGATTAGAAACTCCAAAGAAGAAAGGTTACATAGAAAAAACAGTCAGGAAGAGAAGAAACAGTAAAGTCCTCTTACCTTGTCTTGTTGACAACAATTTGCTGTTCTCCTCGACTATGAGTTTCCTTTTCTCTTGTCTGGTAATAAAGACAATATTGAGACACTCACTGTGTTAAAGCTGGCTTCTAACCAAGTAATCAAGATCCTTGATCTGGACGCTGAGGCATAAACGAAGCACAGTCGAGAATACATGTCTTCTCTCTCTCCTGGTCCATCTAAAAAGGGTTTGAAAGTGTATTTTTCCCACCTTTTCGGTTCTTTCTGGTGGTCAGAGGTTCATTTCCTGTTTCTCGAATGGTTGAGAATCTATAAAGGTCAATAAGCATGCACATTTAACTTTTCCCGTTATGTCACGGGTTCGAGAACTCTCTGCTCCTCCGCTTCCTGACTTTACCACTGGTTAGTAACCATTTTTTTTCACACATTCCCATGGAAAAAAAAAAAAATTGGTCTAACAAGACTAAAAGCCATGTTAACATTTAACCTTTAAACTTCATGAGAATTTTTAGCTTTCACATACATCCAGGAAAATAGTGCTACAGATATTGACTATAAGGATGTTGTCTGGTGAGGAAGCTGATTGCGCAGCAATTCTGTGTGGCAAAGGAATGGGGGAACTAAGGCAAAAGAACTTGACAGAATGAGAAGTTGTTACCAGGACCATCACATATCTTTTTAAGGTCCAGCTTAGGACTATGTAAAGTGTGGCTCAGTTTATGTCTGGTCCAGGATGATGACAGAAATGAGGCGCAAATTTATGTCTTGCTCAAGATGATGACAGTGAGGTGTAGCTTTGAATCTTGGCCAGGACAAGAAAGCAGTTTAAGGGTCTTGCTTATAAAGATGACAAGGGAGCAGTTTAAGGTCTTGCCTAAAGCAGTTTAAGGGTCTTGCTTAGACCATGTAAAGATGACAAAGAAGCAGTTTAAGGTCCTGCTTAGACCATACACAGATGATATGGCACGGAGTAGAGAAGGATGCAGTTTACAGTCTTGTCCAGGACTCTACACAGTTGGTCTGTGTAGAGAGGGTTGCAGTTTATAGTCTTGCCCAGGACTCACACAGATTTTTGGGCTTTAGGCTGGGTCTGCCCCGTCATCTCTTAAGACGAGCGCAGGTCCGGCAATACCATTTTTGTCTCCTGGAAGGAGCTTCTTCCAACTCTGCACACTCAAAGTGGTACCAATCATTACAGTGGTTGCATGCGACTTTTTTGTCCCATGGCCTGTTGCAGCCGGGACAGATCTATATCACCATGCTTTCTTCTGGTTTGTGATGCATGGAGATTGGGTCACTCCAGTGGGAGGAGGTTTTTAAGGGAGTGGGCTTGAAAAGGCCCATCTCCTTGTTTAATTTGCACTGATTGAATGAATCCATCCTCCTCCGCAAATACTTCCAGGACCTCTCCCAGCATCCAGTAGGGCCTGGGTTTCACGGGGCTCCTGATCAATACAATTTCTCCCATACGAATCCTATTTCAGTGAGGAAGTCGAGGAGAATCCAAAGGCCTGTCTTTGAGGCTGAACAAATACTCCTCACACCATAGTTTTCTAAATTGCTCTAACCGTGCATTCCTCTCCTCCATGGCGGGACAGCAAGATTTGGTCTTGTAGTTTTAATAACAACCCTGGGTTTCTATTTGGGCATAAGAAGTGATTCGGAGTAATGGCATCCAAATCCTTATCTCCCAATCCCCGGTTTGTTAGGGGTCTATTATTGATTGCATCAGAGAGGAGGGTCAAAAAGGCACAGTAGTCGACCTTGCTCCTACCAGTCATTTTAAAGAGACAAGTTTTCACCTCTTAATTATTTGTTCCCACACACCTCCAAACCAGGGGGAGTAGAGGGGGATAGTGATGTGCTTTATGTAGCAAGCACCAAATTTCTCTTTTGAAACAGCCTGCTACTGCTTAAAAAGTCTTGGCGTTATGGCACACCATAAAAATTTGTGAACTGGATGAAAACTTGGAAAAAGGATAATACACTCATGTCGGGAAGCAGTTCTATATGAATAGCCCTGGCATTGAGACAGGTGAAGAGTAAGAGATACATTTTCCTTGCTCCATCCTCGTCTTTGATCCAGTAATGGCCAGTAAAATCTATTCCCATGTGGCCAAATTGGTTTTTGAAGTTTACCCGGTGGCTAGGCAAACTTGGTCTTAAGAAGGAATTAGTATTATATTTCCTGCCTAATGCACAGGGGGAAATAACCTAAATAATGGCTTGCCGGCCTTGAGTTCTCACCTCAACCAAAATAGTCACCTCACCATAGTGCTCGCATCCTGAATGGCAATCCAGAATAATGAGCCTTGTAAGGCTGTGTTTCTTCACCAAGAAGATAGGATTCTTCATTTCATAGTTGTAGAAGGAAGTCTTGTCAATTCTTCCACCTGAGCGGATTACACCAGTTTCATCCAGAAACAATTTAAGTCTCCCCCCCAGGTCAGGTTTTCCCCTTCCTGATTCATGAAGAAAGGCCTGTTCCTGCATCGACTTTATTAAAAAAGGTGCTGGCCTTCTTGGCACAGTCTTCTACCCTTTTTCTTAATTTAGTTATGAAGAGAAAAACTAACGTCATCACCCTTAACAACTTGGGAAAACTATGGAATGATAGAGGGAATTTTTCCATTTCTCAGTGGTGAACACATGTTTGTTCACTCAAGCAATGTAAATTTTGTTAGAAAAAAGAGTGTCAAAGACCTTAGCAGCCTCTTAGTCACACTGATGAGGGAGAGGCACATGAGGTCAGTCCTGGGACTGTACCTGTAGCCCAGTACTTTCTCCCATTCACCTCCATTTAAAACGAATGGGCTGGCAGTGAATCCAAAGATAATGGTTTTATACCGAAAACAATGTAGCTTATTTCCTTGTTTTAAAAAGAAACAAAATCTGTTCTTATCCATGAATCATTAAAAATGCTTTTCTGATGTCGGCTAGAAGACCGTAATCATTTGTTCTGAATGAGAGCAGCAGATCCAGCATAAGTTTGACACCCGGATAGGCTGCCTCATTCAAAGAAACAGAATCTTTAGTTTTGAAACTGCAATTAAACAGTCTAATTTGATTACAGGCCTGTGGGGAATTCAGATGTAGTTTTTGTACTTATTGGCGGGTACAAAGTTTTCTCTATTATCCTCTCTTGCTTCTGCTGATGAAACACCTAAATATTCTTTGTACATCCACTTTCTTTCAATATTCTTCACCACTCGGTCCAAAACACGCAAAGTCACTGTGTGGTTAGAAGGGACACAAGCAAGTTTGTCAAGGTGCCAGGGGAGGTGGACATAATATTGGCTATCCTTAAAGGAGTTGGAGACCTGCAACTGCCTGACCTTCTCCTGGTCTGAAAGTCTCCTCGGCAGGCAGTCCCAGGGACTTTACACACTACACTAAACATCTTTTCTCACTATCTGAAAAAGTATCCTTATAAGGATCTATATAAGTATCCTTTGCATTCAATATGTAGTAAATGTGAGAAGACTGTACTGAAGAAGTATTTTCCAGCACAGAACAAAAGTTAGAATGTTTTGGGGGTTTGCCCTGTCCTGGATTAATTCGGCTGGGAAGTGAGAAGTGGTCTATATTCCAAAGGGAATTAAGCCATCTGGGAGTGAAAATGCTGCACCATTCATGCATTCCACAATGGGCATTTGTCGTAAACGTTGGTTAAGGTCAAATCCTAATAAACCCTTTACTGATACGGATTTCGCCAAGCGGGCATAGTCCACCATGTGTGTATAGTTTAATGCCTTCAAATTGTGAACAACTGTTAGCAGTTTGTTCTCTTGGAATGATAAATCTAGGTCTTTATCTATGAGGATAGGGGCGAGCTACAAACTCTACTTCTAGTTCAACTTCTTTAAACTGTTTTTTCATTGACCCTAGAAATGTCTTAATTTCTATGTCATGGTGGTGACTAATATTTTTGCCACAATTTAAATGTTTAAGGACCTCCTCAGCCAAATAGGTTCTCTCACTCCCAGTATCCAGTCCTGTCAGTAACAGTTGACTGACACACTCCTATCTCCCCTTCTAAACTTCACATTTATAATGGGGGACAAATACTGTGAACTGGGCACACCAGCATGCACATTGAGGTTAACCCGATCTGAAGAACCCCTGCACATGGCAGCTATGTGCCTGCAAGCCTTACACAGACAACAAGTTTCTTTTTTAAATTCATTCCTTAGAAGACAAGTATCTGCTATATGCCTATCATCTGTACAACGATGGCACAGCTAAAATTTGGCAACTGGCTAACCTATCCTCCAAGGAAGCATATTTTGGCACTCCAAATTTTGGTTACAATATTTTGATCTCTCCAGGCGGGGGGAACTCTTTATTTTGGGTAGAAAAATTCCCCAATGCTGGTGGAGATGCCTTAATGTATTTAGTTCTTGACCTGGGGAGTGGATATCTTATGGCACCCCGGACCTGAGTAGGAGGCATCCCTAATCCCTCCTTCTCCTTCTCAGTGTTCTACAGAATAGAGGATAAAGGGGGTATTTTTTCCTTGAGAGAAGAATTAATTCTCCCCTTATTTTCTTAGGGAATTTATTGAATAAACTTCATCATCAGAAAAATCGCAAGAAAACAAATTGCCTAGTTCCCAGTGCATTGATTGGGTCCTAGCAACAAAATGCTCTGCATAATTCTGCATGCCCTGCAAACAATTCTCAAAACGAAATAAAAGATTCCTGAAACTCATTTTATCAGTGGTCATTTCCAGGCCACTAAATGAGGGGCTGCTGATTTGAGCTTGTGAGGGCTTTATGTTGTAGGAAGAATAATTTCTTCCTTTGGTAGGGGGCGTTTTACCTTCAAAAGATGTAAATGGTGTGATATGATCTAGCCTGGTATTAGGGTTTGGGACTGAATTACTCGGAGACCTTGGTCGCTAATCTCAACAAGAGCGGGAGGCTGCTTGGATTCATTTATCTGAGTGTATATCGTGCAATTCCATTAGGAACTTGATTCGATAGTGATGAGCTTCCTCCGTGCTCCCATTAAACTTCTCCTCCTTCCTCTCTGTAATTTTTCCTGCTGCTTATCTGCAACAATTTGTAATTCCATCATTCACTCTTCGATATCTTGATAGGTCTTCTTGGCCTCATAACCCTGAGAGGGCTACACCAATATTTCTTTTCAATCAGACAGTCCGTTTTGTTAAGTCTTCCTGGGTTTCTGCCATGTTGGAATTAAAAGGTCAGACCCACCTAGTTCACTTAGAAATTCCTACCTATTTCTTCAACAGAAGAAACCACGAATTTCAATACAAAAATGCTTTTTCATCAATGAGAAAGTCTTATGTGAAAAGCACTTGTAGATTGAATCTACTTTAATATTAAATTTAGTCAAATTTTCGCTATGTGAATAGCATGCAAAAATTGTACTTATTACAAGTTAAAATTTATCGACCCGCAAATTTTCGCAGAAACTCCAAAGAAGAAAGGTTACATAAAAAAAACAGTCAAGAAGAGAAGAAACAGTAAAGTCCTCTTACCTTGTCTTGTTGACATTGGTGTAGATAATGATTTGTTTGGTTTTGCAAAATATTTACTGTTCTCCATGACTAAGAGTTTCCTTTTCTCTTGTCTGGTAATAAAGACACAGGAGTGACAATATCGAGACACTTGCTGTGCTGAAACTGGCTTCTAACCAAGTAATGAAGATCCTCAGTCTGGACGCTGAGGCACAAACGTAGCACAGTCGAGAATACATGTTTTCTCTCTCGCCTGGTCCATCTAAAAGGGTTTGAAAGTGTATTTTTCCCACCCTTTCTGGTGGTCATGTGCAGAGGTTCATTTCCTGTTTCTCGTATGGTTGAGAATCTATAAAGGTCAATAAGCATGCACTTTTAACTTTTCCCGTTATGTCACGGGTCCGCCCCTCCCCTTCCTGACTTTACCACTGGTGAGTAACCATTTTTTTTCACAATGTCTAGGAAATCTAGCATAAACCTAGCATTTGGTTGATTAACTTGACTCATTCGGTTATATTTTCAATATAATGAAAAATAGAAGTGTGCAGTATTGTAACACTATTATTAATTTTGACTAGTTTTTATCTTCATCTTAATTTGTAGTTGCTTTTAATCGCAACTTTGACTCTGACCTTAATTCTACGCCAATGAGTAAATCGTCTGAGTTAAAATTGTGATGAAAAGCAACTAAAAATTAAGATGAAGGTAAAAACAAGCCAAAATTAATAATAGTGTTACATTAACATTATTCAACTATAAAACAAATATTGTCTATTGATTATTATGTATTTTTCTTCTGATTTTTCCTTTTCAGGACAAAAACCTAAAAAATGGAAGAATATGTACTTTATTTTAAATGGTACAGAACGACAACTTCGATTTTTTGAAAATGAAAAGGTAAACTTAGAGTTGTAGATATTTATTATGTTCTTTGAAATATTTGTCAGATCTGGAAAAAATTGACATTGACCATCAATCACTTAACACTCCTTACTTCAGCAACCAATGTGAGATTTTCTATTTTGGATTTGCTTTGAGAAAATGAAGCTATTTATTTACATTTAGTATAAAAATTCAAGTTAAAAAATGGAAACTTTTCTGTAAATGAAGTTTTAATGAGAAAAGTTTATATTTATTTAATTCCTAACCTGATATACATATCTTTGATTGCCTGGGTGAACTTCTATGCACTAAATTTCATTTACTTTTTTCAGGAATGTTTATGACAATGTTTTACTATAGGGTTATTCCATGTCAAGTGGACCAGTGGTCCCCATTTGACCATCTCAGATTTTGCTCTAACTTTTCAAACCCAGATGAACATCTGAGCAATGAAGTCCTGTAAGATTTTAGCTCAGCTTTTTACTCGTTCAGTCACTATGGATCCAAGAACAAGGACTACTTTGGTCGAAGCGACGACCACCAAATCATTTTTTCCATTTTCAACCATTCCAAAACAGGAAATTCTACTGCACTGAAAATTTGTTTTCAGGGTCACCTTTATATGTAGATTTTGAAAAACTCTAGAAAACATCATTTTTTTCAGAAAATGATGTCAAAATCCGAATTTCATTGGTATTTCCGAGAAGCCATTTTTAAGTAATCATTACTCAGAACCTAGCATTGAGGTGGGCTCCATTTCAACCACTGATTAGAATATGAAAGAATCAAGACACCAACTTGAAAATCCAGCCCCAAGTATATTTTAAACATTGCAGTGGTTCTTGGTAGAAAATTGTGCATATTGTTCCACAAGTACATTTTTACCTTTAAAAATGGTGCATTTTTGTCATTTTTTTAATTTGGGCCATTTTTGAGATCTTATATCTCAGGATCTAGAAAAGCTAGAAAGATCCAGATTGAAACATTTTGTAGTGCATTGGCATCACTTTGTCAGACAGAACACACAGAGTTGGCTAGGTTCTGAGTAATGATTACTTAAATATGGCTTCTCGGAAATACCAATGAAATTTGGAGCTCATTTTGACATCATTTTCTGAAAAATAATGATGCTTTCTAGAGATAGGCTGATAACATTTTCAAAATCTACATATAAAGGTGACCCTGAAAACAAATTTTCAGTGCAGTACAATTTCCTGTTGTGGAATAGTTGCTAGTTGAAAATGGAAAAAAAGATTTGGTTGTCGTCGCTTCGACCATAGTCCTTGTTCTTGGATCCATAGTGACTGAATGAGTAAAGATATTGAGCTAAAATTTTACAGGACTTCATTGCTCAGATGTTCATCTGGGTTTGAAAAGTTAGAGCAAAATCTGAGTGGGGAACTTTCCCAAAATTGGTCCACTTGACACGGAATGACCCTATAAGAAGTTGTTCCAAATTAAAATAAACAAAAAAACCTTTTGACTTAAAAGTGATAAAACTTCCTATTAAATCAGATATGGCAATCAATATTTGTGAAATGGCATGCACAATTATTTTAACAAAAATAACTTTTATCATCAAATATAATTATCACATTATTATAAAACTAAAACAGTTATCTATACTATAATTCTGCTTGTCATGATCTATGACTGTTAAGCTCTGAGTGGTCATTGGTCAAAAACTGATCAACCACGAGAGAGAGAGAATTTGGGAATGCAGAAATTTGAATAAAGCAGAGGTGTCAAGAATGTTTTGTGGAACAGATTTTCTTTGTTTCTCTGTTAGGTTATGGAATTACAAGTTTAAAAGAAAATTTGGGTTAAGATCCAGTTTAGCCAACCAGAGTAATTTTTTATGAAAATGTATTTTCTATAGATTAAATAGATAAGAATATTACTCATTTTATTTAAAATATTCCTTATTTTATTTAGAAAGAAAGAGGGGAGAAAAAGAAGTCAGGTTGTTTACTGAAGGGGTAGGAAGAGAGAGGAGGAGAAAGGGGGTTAGGTAGTTTAAATAGTGGGTAGGAAGAGGGAAAGAAAGGCAGTTAGGTAGTTTACTGAGGGGGGTAGGACAATTTTGGCATATGAAACTAATTCATGTTTGTATAACATTTAGATAAAATCATGGACCGACAATGGAGATTGGAAGGGATAAGGGAGAGAATAAGGGAGAGAATAAGAAGATACAGGCATAGGGTGAGAGAAGAGTAGAAGCATGAGATAATGAACAATCTTAGTTGTCAACATCCGTGGAATTTCCACGGGCCCAGCTTGTAGTGTATGATTAAGGAACCTAAGTATACAGTATTTTGTTTATTTTTAAGCACCAATTTTTTTTTTCTAGATAACGATCAAACTAATACTTGGCTGCTTTTTACTATTAATTGTGCTTTGTTAAAATTCAAATTCATTAAATGAAAATTATAGCTGCTTTTAGCCATTCCATAATTTGATTCTTATTTAACATATACTAGGAGTTAGTTAAAATAATTTGACAGATTTGCATAATGTTGAATTTCTCTTTCACATGAACCAGTTTTTGACACTTGATTATTGCTATTCTGGATTGCAAGTAGTTAATTTGATACCTTAATCTTGACTGACCAGTACTGTTTTACTGCTTACTTCCATCTGTCTTAGTATTGTTACTATTATGCTAACATTCACTGTAGCTTTTTATATTCCCTATTTTTCTACACATATGTCATTTTATTTAATGCTAAATCTTATGGTTTTAAGGCTTTGGTTCATTAAAAAATTGTGCTTCAGATATCTACAAAATACTATATTATGAAACTATTTTCAAAGAGTAATGTTTTTTATTACTTAATCTCATATATTTCATCATACTTATGAAGATTTATGCATGGCTTGAATATTATGAATGTTAACTGATAAATATTCTCACCTGTTTTTTTAAAATCACATTTTTGTTCCTTTCTCTCTAGCGATCTAAGCCCAAAGGAATGATTGATCTGTCCTTTAGTTCCTTGTATCCTGTACATGACAGTTTTTTTGGAAGGTATGCCTTTCTTCTTGTTTATTTAAAAAAAATGTAATTATCTTTCGTTTGTTTTTCAAAAACACTTTGGTATTTACAATTAGTTGTTCTGCATCCTTTTCTCGGCTGTATTTTTTATAAGACAATTGATTGCTTGATTTCTGCATTTTTACTAGAATCCCACTTAATATCAGGCCCCAGAGCTTTACTTAATTTTCAAAAGTACTTGTGCTAAAATTAAAAGTAACATTTTTATCGGCAAATTTAAAGCACCAGAAAAATCATAGTACTTATACTTGCTTAGCTGAATTCTATGCTTCCAATTAATAAGGATCATAAACTAGTTGATAAATAAAATGAACTCCAAATCTGGGATAAGTATACAATCCAAATAACAAGCTTCTTAAAACTGTTCATCTTAGAATTACTGTAAATTACATATGTGAAAGTTGTTTATAGTGAACATTTTTTGATAACTTCCATAAAGTATAGAGGGCTCACTTAAAATGCTTAATCAGGAAAATTATATTTTACAATTATGAATTTTTCTTTTATACTCTTGGATTTCATGTGACAAATTATTATGGTAAAGTTTGATAGGGATTTTTAAATGCATTTGTTATCTTGATTCAAAAGGTCTTTTCCAAAGGTGGATCTGATAATGCCTTTTTATATTCACAAATGTTATACTGTTATGTTCCTTTGTAGAGGTTTAAGTTTGTTATTGAATTCATTTTGTTGATTTGAATGCGAAAAAAAAAAGTATTTTTCATATTTTGCTTTATGCAGGCCCAATTGTTTCCAACTGATCATCAAAGCTTACAACCATATTTCTGTCAACTACCTTTGTGCCGACAGTGCAGATAAAGCTCAGGTATTAATAATTATTATTGTCTCAATTACAGAACTGATTGAATAGGAATAATGACAGGGCAATTTCTATCCTCAGCCAATATTTTATTCTTAGGGAAGGTATCAACCCCAAAACTCTTTGTATTTTGTCAGTCATCTGTGATATCACTTCCTAGTGGCCACATTGGTTGAGTGTTGGGGAAAGAAAACAGATGAAATCGTGGTATGCTAGTTCAATCTGTGGTATTTCTTGGTTGGTGATGATCAAGGATCTGTGTTTGTTATCAATCAATAATTGGCTCCCAGCATGTGTCGATGGCAGTCATCCATGGCAACATGTT
>VCCN01004308.1:2062-23219 GCA_006491835.1 Architeuthis dux | reverse complement strand
TTGTATACATTACATTGCTTTGTTGGTATTGTAAAATAAATTGTCTATCAGTTATTGATAAGTTATTGGGGAAAAAAAATGAATCGTTGCAGGTAATGCTTTATTCATTATCAATAATGACATATGCCTATATAAAACATCAATGATCTTTTGGAATTACTGTAAAAAATATTTTGGAATTACTGTAAAAAAATATTTTTAAAACACTTTCTAAAGCATAGAAAATAATTTTATAGTTAAATTTTATAAAATAAATTGAAGAAAAGAAATTTTGTATTTTAGGGTGCTTTAGAACAGTGGTCCCCAATCACTGGGCCGCAAAACATATGCTATTGGGCTGCGAAGAAACAATATGATTTGACGATATGAAACGATATGAGTCAGCTGCTCCTTCCCTCATTCCATGTCATGCCTCCCACGCCCACACTAAGAAATATATTCGACTGCATCAAACCAACTGTAAAAATCAAATGAATTAGACAAAAACATTTCAGTAGTCAATGAACCTTTTTGGAAACGAAATTGAGTGTATTAGCCACTTATATATATATTCCGATTGTGATCCATTTTGCAAGTAATTGAACTTTGTATGATTATAATATTGATTCTGTCAAGTTTTTAGACTATTATACTCTATATTAGAATGTGATAAAATCACTGAAGATTTATTCAAATCTCATCCAAACAGTTATACACTGCTGTTCATATATTGAGCGGTTTCTATATTTCTATCCATTTTTTTATATATTATAGCACAAAATGTGTTAAAGCTTGCTTGTAATGTAATATAAATATAAGCTTTCTCTACAATATTAACACACATTATTGTCTTATCAATTTCTTTTCCCAAATTTTTTACTTGCTTTTTTAGCACTGGATTCAATCACTAAAACCTTACTGTGTAAATATTCAACCTCCAAAAACCCACCATTTGTCCGTTGCATTGAAAGAACTTCGAAGTTTATCAATTGAAATCTTTGATGGCCGAGAATTGCCCAACAAACAGTTGCCACACCCATATTGTGTGGTGTCCCTGAACACGGTGCAAGTCTGTCGCACTCAGGTCGCCAAGTGCCCTAATCCTTACTGGGGTGAAGATTTCATCCTAGAGTAAGTAAGACTACAATTTTTTTCTTTCTTCATTGTTTTTTTTGCTTTTGTTTTTATGTCCTGAATATAAGTAATGTTCTTGAAATGTATAGCTATCTTCTTAGCTTGACGATAGTTTTTTTTTTTGTACAGTGACATTCCACCAGATGTTGAGAGTTTCACTGTGTCTATTGTAAACCAGGGTCGTCGATCAAAAGATGTTGAAGTTGGTAAGTGCCTTATGAAAAGGTTTTCAATATTCATTACTAAACTGTATGCACAGATTTTTCTTTTTCTCATTTTCTTTTTTCTAAAATAGTTTTGTGAATTTTGACTTATAGTTCAACTAAAAATAGTTCTACAGCCAAATGATATTTGGATTTGTCATTTCATATTGCTTATTTACCTTTGGTGAATAGCCAAAGAATTTTTGCAATAGATTTTAGCTCATTCTAGCTTTTACCACAAAAAGTCTCTTATCCAACCCTGCTACTATGTGTTGAAATTTTGAAAGTTGTATTGCAACTGGAGTCAAAATTTCACTGTTTTTCACTTTTATTTTAAAGGTGAAAATTTTGTTTTAAAATCTTTATTGTATTGATTTTGATGCTTCAGCAACTGTTATTTTGTTGCAGTACAAACAACTATAGAATTACCTGACCTCAAGAGTGGAGACTATATTGATGAGTGGTACAGTCTACAACCAGTCAATGTGGCCAGTCGTGGAGATATGGGCTCCATACGCATCAAAGCTAGATATTTACATGAAGTGATTATGCCACCAGAAGAATACACAACACTCAAAGAGGTAAGAAAATCACTATACAGGCTTGGTTCTTTTGTGTCTTTATATTATTTTGAAAATTGTCAGTAACAAGGTTTGTATGAAAGGAGCTTATTGCGTATGAGTTAAATATTCTCAAATTTATATGCTGAATTTCTAATGTTTGCTTATTTTCAGCTCATACTGACCAACTTGGACAATGTGTTGGTGTTGGCACAAGTATGCGTCAATGAACGAATCAGCCTTGCCAAAGCACTGCTTATGGTATTCCGTCATGAGAAGCAGGAAGCTGTGCTTCTTGAGGCTCTTAACAATATAGAAATCAATAAAGAAGGTGAGCCATTGATACTCCAGCCCCATATCTTTCAATCTTACCACTATTATAATGCTACATCACCTCCTTCCAAATTACTCTTCTTTACATACTAATATTTACTTAATTACTTATATTTTTAGTTTGATTTTGTTTCTAAAACTTTTTTCTAGATTTTCTTTTTCAAAATGTAAACTACAGTAGCTAGGAACAGTCACATAACAAATTGTATCTGCTCTTAGCAATTACATATTTTTTCTTTTAGATTCTTTTCATAATCAGCTAACAATTGTTTAGTAGGATTTTTGTTTTTTTCTTCAATCCAAATTATAAATGCCAATCTGAATATTTTTAAGAGTCAAATATATTTTTAAAAATTCAGCAAGGAAAGTAACACTTTATAAAGTGTTACTTTCCTTGCTGAATTCTGAATATTTGATTTTTATGCCTCATTTCAATTTCTGTACATGATGGACAACACTTTATTTTGATATTCCCATTATTATCATAACATTTCTTGACATATGAAAATAATAAAATGATTGTTCATGATGCAATTTTTTCTTTTTTTTACAGATGAAGTTTCAACTTTGTTCCGAGCAACCTCATTGGCCACTACATTGATGGATCAGTACATGAAAATGACAGCATCGACATTTGTACACAAAGCAGCTAAAGATTGTGTACACCGGATTATAGAAAGTAAACAGTCATGTGAGGTATGTTATATCAATGTAGAATTGTGCTTACAATGCAGGTGAATATGTTATTGCTGCACAGACAACAGCAAATTTGTGTCATATGTATATTGCTGTTATAATATATAATGTTTGTTTACTATGACATTTATCTATCTATTTTCTGTTAGCAATGCAATAAACTCTTCCTTTTAAAGGTAACAATTTTGCTAATAAAAATATCTCCTACCTTCCACTTTAGTTTAGTAGTTTCTTTTCTAAAAAAAATCATCTCATAGAAATTCAAATATATCCATGAATCTTTTCACAGGGATTAACTAGTTTAGATATAAATAGAGAAATTGCAAAATAAATATTTACCATATCATAATCTAAAAATATTTTTATTGAGCACAAATCTAGTATGAAGACCCCCCCCCCAAAAAAAAAGAGTCACTAAATATACTCCATTTGTACCTATACATAATTCTTATATTTCTGTAATTTTGCCTCTATTTTCTAATTATTATGTTGTTTTATTTATTTTGATATGCAATTATTTTGTGCTTATATATACATAAAGTTTTTATGAAAAGTTTTATCAATATGTAACTTTTATATAATATTTAAATAATGTTTTCATTCATTAAACATGAGTACATTATTTTTTTTTTCTCAGAAGAGAAAGTAATATCAGTTATAAAATCCTATTGTAGACAACTTAGAAACATTAGATTTGGTATATTGTTTGATAGTTTGCCTTTTTTTTGCACTTTAAAAACAACTAAAATTAGGATGAAGGTAAAAACTAGTTAAATTTAATAAAAAGTGGTGTTACAATATTAATAAAGATTGATTTATAATTGAACTCTGTATGATTATAATATTGATTTTGTCAAGTTTGTTATTATTATTATTATTATGATTGTTTGAGTGAATATTAGAATTTATTTTATTTGACTTTTCATGTAAGTTCTTTTTCTCACTTTATAACAGCTGGATCCTGCACGAATGGAAAACTCTGGAGAGTTAGAAGGAAATGTTGAACACTTTTTAACACTTTTGAATGGAGTTGTGGATGATATTTTCAGGTCAACTGAATACTGTCCAATGTAAGTGCTTTCATAATATTTGCTCCTTATTTTGAATACTAGTGTATAACAATTTTAGACTCAGTTTTCAGTTTTATTTATAATAGGCAATGTTTCTGTGCTGAATACCATAATGTTGTTGTTATCAATTTTTGACAAGTATTTCATCTTATTCCTGCTGCTTTTTATCATAACTCTTAGATTGTTATTCCATGACTGTTAAGTAAGCGGCGTGGATTGGAAATAAAGAATAAGCCTTTGCCAAGATTTGGACTCTCATCCTTGGAATAATGTTATTTAATTTCAGTCATAACTGATGTTTCTAAGCCCTATATACCTCATGTTAGATATTTGTATATGAAAATATTTATTTGTTTAATACTTTATCACAATATAAGAACAGATATAGAACATTGGATAGTAATGTGGTGGAAACACTGCGCCACCTACCAGCCGCCAGTGATAATTGTTGTGGACCTACAAATTATTTCAGTTGATTATATTGAATTTTTGAACTGTAAACAGATTAGCGTCCCTTAGACCAAGCGTTTGTTGTAGGCCAACGAAAAAAGTGATTTGGGCAATCTCAGTACCAGTTTGGCTTGTGAAGTGGTCTTTTGATGGTGTCAATTGCCATGAATACTGACCACATACAGTATACTCTAGTATGCTGTTGTTTACAGATGTGTATCCAGGTGTCGGTATGTTGTCTGGGATCTGCTCAAGAAATTTTCCCAGAGAAGTCTTGAAGCTCACCAGTTTTGTTAAGGTGGTCATGGATAGAATACAGTTCCAAGGTTTTGGTCCAAGCACTGAGAACGACTCATCATATTTGGTTGTGGTAAATTTGGTTGTAGGAATTTTTGTTGTTACGTTGAACTGTGAAAGTTTGTATTCGTGTAACTACAGTGATTTGTTCTCAAGAACTAATAATTTCAATCTGCTAACTAAAAAGGACATTGTTTATGTACAACAAAAGAATAATATACTTTTGTTTTGCTAAGTTAATACAGCCTTCTTATTTTTGATTTGTATGTAACTACAAGTAATTTGAGTAGAATTTGTACTGAACATTGAAAATGGCCTGATAAACTGAAATATATCTGTTCAATAAATATACTAAGAAGAAAAGTTGAATGTTGTGAACTTAAAGTGTTTATTTTAGTTTTAACTACAAGTAAAAATGTAAAAAAAAACTATGCATACCAAATTTTCCTGTTTCTAAGGTTTCTTACAACTAATGAATATTTTTTTAATGGTTCCTCATTGTCTGCAGGATGTTGCGCCATATTTGCTTTTGTTTGCAACGGAGTGCAAAAGCCAAATGGCCAGATGATGAAAGTGTGCGTACCCGTGTAGTTAGGTAAGATATTTTTGCATTTTCTTCTTTTGTCTGCCGTTTAAAAAAATTTTTGTCACTTGTGACTGCATGTTTGTAAAGATAATATGGCGATTGTCACCTTTTCCGCGTTAAATTCAGAACATGGATCAGTAGCAAAACTATCATTGTGATAATGACAAGTTTACTGCTTTCATTTGTTCTGTAATTGACTTATATAACTGTAACCCTAAATCTAACTTGTATCCTTTGTAGTTAAATTTAATAAAATACAGTTTTAAATGGTCACGTTTTCTGCTTTCATTTGAAAATGAAATCTTAAATTCAGATACGGTTTTAAAAAGTGAAAAAAAACAGTGATCAGAGAAAATTTCAAAATTTGTGACAAAAATATTTATCAAAAATAAAATAATCATCATTTAGATAATTTATTACAGGAATTTGTTACTTTAATGATTACTTTACTGATTTATCAAAAAATATTACTTACTTTTTACATAGAAATAAACTTTGATTTCCTAAACTTTCTTTAAAATATCGCCAGATTTAAATGGTGGAGATTAAATTATAACAAAATCTAGTGAAAATTACTTTTTTATTATAACACTTTGTTTATGAAAAACTTATGTATCTACTATATGCTAAATATGTATTTACAATTGGCAAGAAGCTACTATTATACTAACAGTTATCCTAGTTGCTATAAAGAAATACTCTCATGCAGGTGCATTTTTCTCACAATGCAGGTTATTAGTTCATTCACTCACAGGATAAACCAATAATGCACTGGGCCACTGGCATATAACTGCTGTACAATTGTGTTCCCATGTAGTATTTTTATAGTTATATTCCAAGTAAGCATGTGATAGAAAAAAATGCCCAAAATAACGTAAATATCTTCTTTGAAGTTTTAATTTCGGATTTAATTACAAGGATTAGCCTCAAGTTAGTTGTAAAATAAAGAAAGATTACTGTTGTGCAATTAAAACACGTTTTAGACCGTTTAAAAAAAACAAATTTACGTAAAAAAATAATATGGATTCAGCTATTTCTCAGAATTTAACACTGTTGACAGAAAAATTTGAAATCGAAAATTAAAATTATTTCAAAAATAAAATAATCATCATTTAGATAATTTATTACAGGAATTTGTTACTTTAATGATTACTTTTTACTGATTTATCAAAAAATATTACTTACTTTTTACATAAAATATAATGAAGAATAAATTTATTCACACCAGAGTAATTATTTTATGTAATTTATAATCAAAACAAAGTTGGGACCAGGCCTTTTTGCTCTTTTCAACTGATGTGTATGTCCAAAGGAACATAAACTCGAACAATTATATTTTCTTTACTGCTAAAAAAATGTACCGCTGTTGATTTTGTAAGCAGAAAGTAGGAAATTAATTTTATGTAGGTATTTGGGCAAATCTGTTTATTTTTCATTTCTATTTCCCTTTTTTTAAAAATTTTTCTAACTTTTTAGATATTTTCATATTTTTAATTAATTTTCCTAATTTTTTCTTCATTTTTCTTTTTATCTCTCTTTTGATTACAATACATTGAGAATAGTAAAAAATGGAGAGACCTCTAGGTAATTGTTAAGAATAGATTCATTAAAATGTTGTCTGCTATATGCAAGGGAGGTAATTAAGATAGACGCTATGCATGATATTAAAAACATCTTATGTTGTTAACTGCAACATACCACTAACCTTTCTAGTTAAATTTAATAAATACAGTACCAAATGTTCAAAGTTTTCTGCTTTCATTTCTTCCGTAATTTTTGGAGCATGGAGAATCCGATAATCAATGTTGGCATTTGCACAGACACCTGTATTTTCAAAATGGCTGCTGTAAAATACATAATTTGCACTATCTCGGCTTCTAGTCAACCCAGAAACAGTTAAATAGGCTAATCCTTGATTCACTTTTGGGTCATTCCTTTGCAGCATATTGCTAATTTTTTCTTATTTTAAACTTTTGACATCATTGGCCTCTTATTTGGATAATGCTGCAAAATCTGACAACTTGACTTCTGGAACCCAACTAAAAAGATATGCAAGACTGTCTTTTCTCTTGAACAGTCAGTCTTGTGGTCTGGAACCCAACTAAAAAGATGTATGAGACTTAGGAATAGGGTTTTCATTTTTGTTGCAGGGACTAACTATAAAGGCAACATTTTGGTTCTATTTCGGTCAGAAAAAGAAAATGCACTTTAATTTGTTTTGTGTGTTGGGGGTGTTGTACTTGGAAGTTATGTGGAATAACTGAAAAGGCCCATGAATTTTATTAAGAGACAAGTTTCAACTAATTTAACTTAAAAAAAATAACATTTGCAGTTATTGAAGCAGTAAATGTTCATGTTCATTGATTCAGTTTTCTTGCAGTTTTTATTTTGCTTGCTTTACTTTTTAATTTGTTAGCTGTATTTTTTAATTTGCTCACCTTAGTTTTTAATTTAACTTGTAGTAGTTTTTAATTTGCATGCAGTAGCTTTTTATTTGCTTGCTCTAATTTTTAACTTTTGGGAAAGGTATAGAACATAATTAACACTAGTGTAAATGCATATAATGCAAATTGAAGACTTTCATAGAAAAAACATACTACATGCTTGGGGGTAGTAAGGAGACAGAAGAACACACCAATGCTGACAAGACAATGGCTGAACGATAAGATTATTCAACATTTATCAAATGTGAAGTCAGTGAGGCAGAAATACAGATGAAAGCCATCAGTTCTTTACTGCACTGAAGCCTGTGAAGAAGATATTGTCCATGTGTCTATGATACAAGACCATGTGGGTGAAATGGACAATACACAGATGTTATTCATGACAGCTAAGCTAATACACAGAAGTATTGCAAACTTCATTGATGAGAAGAAACAGTTCGACACAGTTACCATATTGAGCACGGTGGAAGATGTTCCACAGCTGTGTACAGCTGTTACATTGGATTTTGGTAGTGACAGGAAAGTGAACCAATCAGCACTTGACATTAAACTAGAACATCATGTATACTTTCATAACCAAAAGGCAGGTACAACACACAAGCAATAGAAACATTCTGGATACATACAGTCGGTCACAGCTGTTGGAAACAGCTGTAGCCAATACTGTGGTGGAAAGCACAAGACGGTTCAATGGCCTGTAGTCCAACCCTTCCTCAAAAAAGGAACCTTTGTGTTCTTTGAGGTTGACAATACAGACTTCAATGAGGACATAGCTGATGGGAAAGGCACCACACATGGGACAATCACTGCAGTGTATCAGAAGGCCAATGCTCCAGGGGAAATCATCACACTCGATTTGGAACTTAATCTGTTGACCCAAGTTGGTACACTACCGCTGCTGCCAGAAATTGCACACAAGTGGTCTAAAATGCTGACTGTGGTTCTGCAAGAGTCCCAGTTGAAGAGCTTGGTCATTAAAGAACACCCAATAGTGATTATCTTTGACATGGCCTTGTACGAGAAGGCGGTGCAGTTGCTGGATTCAAGGGATGATCTGAAAAGAACAGTTCATCCCAAGCTGGGTGAGCTACACATTGATGGCTGCACCGAAGGTCAGGTGTCAGTGTAAAGCCCATTGCACAACCCAGAGGCGTTCATGCAAGTGACCACGAAAATGATGCAGTCTGTAATGCTGAAAATGACATTCAGGACAGTGATAAAGATCTGTAAAAGCATATTCCTGAACAATATAGACCTAGCAGATCCTGTTTATAGAACTTATAGTTCAACCTGATAACTAACAAGGCTGCTTTCTTGCTTTATCAATTCATACCTATAACTGCAAAGGACTTGCAAAATGTATTATGTAATAAAGTTATATCACAAATGTAAAAATAATAGTTTTAAAATACTTTTGTTTGTTGCTTTTCTATAATGCTGAGCACTATTTTGAGGTCTTTATTAGATTCCTGAACCCAGAAAACATAGGATTGGCATACTTAATTGTTTCTAGGTTGACTAGAAACTGAGATGACCCAGATTATGTATTTTATGCTGGCCATTTTGAAAATCCAAATCTGGATTGATTTCAGAGCTATAAAAAACAATTACTAACAAAAAGAAAATTCTTGTTATAATAGCTCAAATAAATGATATTTAATAGAGATTTTATAAAATGAAATAAAGAGGGTGTTGGTCAATTTTTAAAAACACAACAGAAATTGAAATGATTTAGAAAAAAAAAAATAGTTACCAAAATCTTTCTGAAAAAAATTCCCATTTCATAATTAAATACATTGAAAATTGAATAAGTATCAAACATTTTATTGAACTAGGTTAATTATTCAATTTATGGTAGAATTTCAAATCTGCGTGCATTTTGCATACAAGTTTTTTATATGCTAATTATTACATCACATTGTTTATGCTGTGTAAACACCTTTTTCAAATACAAAAATCTCTGGTTCTAAACATGGAAAACAAATAATTTTTAGATTAAAAAATTCTCCATTTATTCTTCTTATGAATGGGATAAATATTTCTTACAATAAAATTAATTCTTATACAAGTTTTGAATGTTTTTTTTCTACCTACAAAGTTCATATACTGTATTTGTTTACAAATGAATTATATTTTTATTGTTAATCTTTTTTGTCAAATTTCTTTGGGGAGCTTGCTTCAGGTCAATCCAGGTATATTAAAGAAAAGCCCATACTCAGCTATTAGCTTTACCGTTTCTAGTTATTTTTTGATTGTGAACACTTTACAGAATCCTTACTTACCCAACATTTATTGAAATTACCAGGTCTTAAATGTAGACCTTATTTTTAAATACATTTTGAATGTTGTCTACTTTATAAGTAAAGAAAAAAAAATTTGATTCTCTTTTAGTGGATTCATCTTTTTGCGACTGCTGTGTCCTGCAATATTAAACCCTAAGTCTTTCAATTTGATATCAGGTAAGTATTTTTCCATGCCATGTTTGTGTAGTCAAATTTCTGACCATTTAAACATTTGATTAACAATCATGTAAATGTACTGTGATGTGTGTACCTGCAAAGTTTTCTGATGAAAAAGAACAAGACTGTATTTCAATCAAACAGATTTATTCACTATTGCTTTGAATAAGACACAGCCTAGTTTTCATTTGGTTTGCAACAATTCTTGTAGTTGCCGTCACAGAGAGACAGTAGAAAAAGGACAGTCACTAGCTAATGTTTGTATATGCGCATGGAAAGGATGGACTGTGACCTGTTCGGTGACCCGTTTAAACTAAGGTCAAGGGCCTTTATTCAGACTTGGCAATAATTATCGAAGACGGCAGTTTCGGTGACTAAGGGAGTACCTTGGGGACTTCTGACGTCTTTCAAGTCCCGCTTCCTTCTCTGATTGACAATCAAAATTGGTCCCTTTTTGTAAGCTTTGTGTGGACTTTGCCCCACCCCTGGCACGGCCACTCTGGGTCTCTGCCTTCAAACATCTGTTTTAAATCGAAGTCTCCTTCCTACTCCACCTGTGGTCGTTTTAAGCTAATTTACTTATCTGTATCGCTATACCGATAACTCATCCCACCATCATTTCTGACTTATTTTAGAAACCCTAGTTGCTTTTGTCTTGCTAGACTTTCTGCTGCCAATCCCAGTTAATGTGTTTTTGAGTGTCCAACTCCCAAATTCCTTCCTGGCCAGCATCCAATTTTGACTTCAGGTGGTCTGGGAAGAAATATATCCCCTTTTCTGACTGTGAGAAGATAGTTGTTTTCTGGTGTTAACTTAAATTAAAACTGCTGGCTTTAATTAGAACTAATTACAGGTACCACTGACCATTTTAATCATTTGATTAACAATGTAAAATATTTTGAAGTACAATGATTTCTATGACATGATAGGCAAGAGCATAGAAATCAGCCAACAATGAACTGCCTTCTTTGAAAATACATAAACAAAACAAATAAAAAAGTAATCTGTTGTTATATAAATTTTAAATTGTTTATTTATAAAAGTTTGATTATATTTTAACTATTAATTTTAAACTTTGAAAAATAGCAAAAAAAACTTTATGCATCAGTATATTTAAAGAAAAATAAATATTTTCTAATTCGATTTATTATCACTTAGTGATTTTAAATGTGGCATACCTAGAATATGCATAGAACCAGATTGAATAGGTTTTCTATTTTTTTTTCTTCTATGAATTCTTTGTTTTACTGTTAGTAATGAGAGTAATGGAATACAATAGAAAGAGCTTTTCTCCAAATTTTTACTCAGTAATCAAATTGTTGGGTGACACCTTAAAAGACTTGATTTGCAATCCAATACTCTATCTTAAGCATACAAATTGTGAAGGATCTAGATTAGAGAGCCTCTTCTTTCATAAATGCTATATATTTTCAGTATGGAATGTATGAGATCATCCCTTGGTTAATGTTCGAAATCTGATAGCCATAGATTGAATGATATTTTCGCTGTTCTAAAATGCCTAAATGACAACAGTACATACTAGTATATGTTTGTACAGTTTTAAATCAGCAAGTTATGTCATCACAGTACAATTTAACTAAATTAGTTACAAACTTGATCAACCTAAAGATGGATGTGTCTATGGAGCACATAAGACATGTTATGCTCTATGAGTTTAGAAAAGGCAATAATGCTGCTGAAGCAACCCAAAATATTTATAGTGGTTATAGAATAAATTCTTTCAACAAAAGAAATTGCCATTGATGGTTTTCACAAGAGAAATAGTGCTATTACACTTGAAAAATTAACTCAAATCTGAATTCAAGCCATTCAATGATTCACCATCATCTGCAACAACTTGGAAAGGTGCCTAAATTTTGAAAATAGATACCCCATGATTTGACAGAAGCCAACCGTAAAGCAAGAGTGGGCATCTGCACTCTCATGAATGCATCTCACCATTTTTGGACAGATTAGTGACTGGTGAAAAATGTATATTTTACAAGAATATAAAGTGACACAGACAATAACAGTGGAGGCGAACAGGCTAAAGTACAACCCAAAATAGACCTCCATTGAAGGAAAGTTTTCGTAAGATTGCGTTGGTGTGGTTCACTTTGAGTTGCTACCAGTCAATGTTATGATTAGAGCAGACATCTATTGTCGGCAGTTAGAGCATTTAAACACTACTTTAAAGGAAAAGATGCCCAGTTTGATCAATTGCAAAAGTGTGGTGTTCCATCAAAGATCACATCTGAAAAGATTGAGGAACTCAGTTGGGAAAGAATTCCATACCTTCCTTATTCTCCAAATTTTGCTCCATATTATTAGCACGTATTACAGAGTTTACAGAACCATCTTGATGGACTAGTTCTTAAAACACATGAAGAGGCCGAAACTACCCTTTCTACATTCCAGACCAAAAGATTTACAAAAACGGCATTAGGAAGCTTGTGAATTGTTGGAAGGAGGATATTGATAAGGATGGAATGTATGTTAATGAATAAATTCTAATTAAACATACATTTTTTATATTTTTTCTGACCTCAAATTCGGGCATTACTTATGGGATGGCCTGATAACAAAACCAGTTTTGATAATGAGGTTTCATTTCATTTGTATGGAATTTAAATTTAAGCTTTTGTTGAATTCTGTTCTTATGAAGAATTGTTACAAATTGTATAGGAAAGAGTGATTAAAAAAAAAATGTCAACACTGTCAAAATGTTATCTGTTCAATTCTGGTGTATCTATGGCTAGTTAACTGGGTATCTTTTTCTGCTCTCTTAATAAGTACATTCTTTTAACAGAAGAAATACATCAATTAATTCCATGTTTTTCTTCCAGAAACACCTTCAGAAATGGCAATAAGATCATTAAAGCTTGTGGCGAAAGCTTTGCAAAACTTGGCCAATTTAGTTGAATTTGGTGCTAAGGTGAGTTTTGTGAAGTTTTCCTTTATTGCTCACATCCATATAATTTAATTCTTTTCTTATTTTTTCCATTCCACATATTCATTCAACTAATTTTTGCTTCTGTTGAAAGTTCATGTAAATTAATAGATATGTACTCAAAGCAAATACCTATATTGTAACCAAGAATAACTTATGACGCTGACAAAGCAAAAACAATTTTAAAAGATTTATTGATACTGAAAAATGTATGTCTTGTTTTCTTTCAAGTAATATACAATTATGGCTTCTTTTGTTCAGAAGGACCCTGAATAATTTACCTGAATTGATTAGAAATAAAAATGAAATCAGTTTCTGCATTATGGACTTGGTGAAATGAATGTATGCTTTATGAGTTTAGAAAAGCAATAATGCTGCAGAAGCAACCCAAAATATTTATAGTGGTTATAGAATAGATTCTTTAAACAAAAGAAATTGCTGACAATGGTTTAAAAGATGTAGAATGGTATTATAGTATTATAGTTATTGGAGTAGATATAAGCAGAAGCTGGTATTATAATTGTTTGCTCTGCTCTTTAAATTCAAAGAAAAAAGAAACTAATAGTAATTGTTTTGAAAGATTTCATGTTTAAATTAAGTGTTGGCTTCATTTTTTTCCCACTCATTTATATTTTTACAATTCATTCACCTAATGAGTTTTTTTAATAAATTCTCAGGTTTCACTCATTTCAGAAATGATGGAAAACTTCCAGTTTCTTAATGATTCCTATACAGCATATTTTTAGATTTGAGAATGGCAATGCATTTAAAAGTGATCAAGATAAAAAGAATATCTATTTTAAAAAAATGAAGCTAAACAAAAATGCTATACTTATTGCATTTCTTTTGAAGACCAAGAAAAGAAACTAGTTGTAATTATCACCAAAACATTCAGCATATATTTTTTGTAATGGCTAGCACAACAAAATTGGCATTATGAATAAAGGCCAAGTAGGATATTGTTTAGTAAAACATATAGTCCATTATCTCAAGTTTTTCTCTCTCTTTACAAGGTCTGTTATAAAATAAATTCAGTCGGTTATGGTAGAATTACTTTACAAAAATTAACTTGATGATAAAGAGCTGTATATATTTATTTTTAAAATGTTTTTCTTTTCAATTTTTTGTGTGTCATGTTTAGCCTTTAACTTTTGTAGGAACCTTATATGAAAGTCGTGAATCCATTTATTAAGACGAACAAAGAAAGAATGATAAATTTTCTTGATACATTATCTGTGAGTATACTTTCCATACTTGAAATACTTTTGTAGTCCTTTAGCTTTTGAACTGACTTTGATGTAAAGTCATAAAATATATTTACCTGTTGTCCTTTCGCTGGGAAATGAAATAGGTGAATTCTGTTCATTCAATTTTATTGATATAATTTGACCATATTGAATCATCGACCTGACCGATACAAGCAAGGTGTCAAGGTATTCTTCCCATTTCACTCAGTTGTTTTTGTTGTGTCAGCGCTACTGCACACAACATTTGGCCTAAAACCTTGAAAATTTGCATGAGTACTCCACTAAATCTTCTAAACGTTTTTTTTTTAATTTTTGGAATTCTTTTTTTATAACTCTTATAATCTTGTGTCAGCTCTACCAGATACACATTTTGGCCTAGAACCCTGCAAATGCACATGAGTACATCCTGCTAAAAATGTGTTTTTTTAAAAAAAAAAAATAGCAATTATGGGGTACGAATATCACTTTTTCATATGAAATAGTAGCAGAGACATACACACATGCACTATTTTCTAGCAGACAAAATCAGGTAAAAAAAGTTATTTTTATTATTTATTTTTTATTAAATGAGTATTGTAAACCAAGGCTTTTCAAATTGGGATCGGGACAGCTCTGGATGTCCTATGTAGATTATTGGGGTCACAGAAATATTTAAAAACCTTTTAAAGAATAATTTTTATTTTTTTATTTTTGGAAAAGTTAAGTCTTTTGTTTTGTGTTTGTCAATTAACAAGATAAAATGTTTTCGCGGACTTAAAATTTTTGTTGCATTCATTTCTAATTAAGATTTAGGTATTTTTAAAGAAATTAGGGATCACTGCTGTAAAATGTCAATGAACAATACATCCATGATGCTCTTTCAATTGTTAATTTTGATTTTAGTTGTAACATTTGTCTGAATTTAGTTAGACAGGGTGTATTAATCATTATGTATGATATGGTCAGACTATTTTCCTCATCTATGTGTTCATTTGTTCACAACGTTTCGACTGTGTACCTTCCGGCTTTTGTCGGGTATTCCCAGTTCTAAAATGGAATCTCTGTTCAGAGTGCATGCCCGATTGGACTGGACACATCACATCCGTTTTTGTATATCCTGTATGTCAGGGTTGTGTGTTCAATGTCAAATCTGAGTTGCTTCCCTTATATTGAAAGATCTGTTTGGGTTTTCTTTCCGAGATGTCTTTTTTGATGAGAAGTTCCCAGATGCTATTGATGTCAATGTTTGGTGGTTCGACTGAACAGAGTATATGTGCTGCTTCCATCAGGCGTTGTATTCACCAGTTGTTTTCCCTGTCTATGGTTTGTACTTCATCCCATAAGGGCCTGTGTCCACATATGGGCCACCATGCTCGATTTGTATATGTCGCTGTGTGTTAACCTTTCCTGTGTTCTTCAATTTTTACTTTTACAGGCATGCATGTTTCGCTTTCATAATGTCTATCACAGCTGTTTGTTGGAAGTTGCTGTTATAAGATTAGAAATAATTACCCTGCTAATCTTAAAACAGCAACTTCCAACAAATGCAGACAACCGGATGGCACAATGAAACCAAAACACAACACCTCAGTTGTTCTCCCAGTGGCGTATCTGAGAAGTTAAAAACATTATGCCATCAGTATAACATCCAGACGGTGTTCCGAAGTGGGACCAACCTATGCTGTTAAGGTGTTAACCTCTCCAAAACTAAACCACCAACTGAGAAAAACATGACCAGGTATTGTGTATATTCAATTCCTTGCAGCTATTGTAGACATTATAAAGGCGAAACATGCAGGTTTGTAAAAGTAAGAATTGAAGAACTCAGGAAAGCCGTGATACATACAAATCGGGCATGGTGGACCATATTTGGAGGGCGCGGGGTGGACACAAGCTGTTATGGGATGAAGTACAAATCATAGACAGGGAAAACAACTGGCGAATACAATGCCTGAAGGAAGCAGTGCATATACTCTGTTCAGTGGAAGCACCAAGCATTGACATCAATAACATCTGGGAACCCCTCATCAAAAAAGACATCTCTGGGAAAAAAAAACGAAACAGATATTACAATATAAGGGAAGCAACTCCGAATTGACACAGTCCAGTCCAATCAAGCATGCGCTCTAAACAGTGATTCCACCTTTTAGAACCAGGTACACCTGACGAAGGCTAAAGGGTACATGGTCGAAACGTTGTGAACAAATGAACATATAGAAAATGAAAATAGTCCGCCCATATCATACATAATGATTGTCACATTTTGTTTTCATTTCTCTGATTTCCTTGCCTTTTACTTTGTAGGATGTACCCGAGTGCCCCAACAGCCCTGGGGTAACTGCTGGAGACTTTGCCCGTGACATGTCCACCCTCCATTCATTGTGTGCCACTCACTTGGCAGAAATTAAACAAGCTGCTGAAAGCAAAGTAAGTTACTCAAATTGTGGAATTCCATATCTTTTGTACTCTCTTCCATTGTGTCTTATTCAACATCTGGAGTACGCAAGAGAAATTATGAGGGTACACAAGGTTTGTAAAAACACTGGAATTTTTAAGTAATCACTTGTAAACCTGACATACTGTTGACAACACTCCAGAAAATCAAACATCCCTGGTTTGCATGTGTATCAGTGTTTGCTCAATTTCCTCCTAAGCTCTTGTGCAGTTTTTGACAATCTCTGTTCAGTTCAGACTACTAAATGCACTTTCTAATATGATCTACTACTAGCCTGCTTGCATCTCTGATTTTCTTTTGTGTAATAATGAGCATTCATGATGTGTATTCAGCCAACTACTGAAATATTTACATTTTCACCCCAATTGTATTTCAAAATTCATATGTGCTTTGACCATAGTGAGCAAGTATATCAACAAAATGAAGCTAGCCTATATGCCTCCTGCTGTGTGGTTTCCCTGAGAATTGCAAGAAGAAAAAAAGAAACCTCACACAATTGCAGAAACATTGATCTTGCCCTGCTGCAAAGATATTGATTGGCTGCATGTTGGAAGAAAATGCTGCAACGAAACACTCTGCCTCTGTCAAATGGTATTGTTCATTGAAAGGTATCTGTCAGATGATATAAAAAATCATGTAACTGCAGAAATCATAGGTAATTTTACTATCCAACTTAATGAGTCCACTGACAACCAACACCCAGCTGCTTGTATATGAACGATACAGAAAAGATTCAGATTTTAAAGAAGTCTTTTTTTGTCAACCCTTGGAGAGCAGAATGAAAGGAGATGACATGTATGAAGTGGTATCAAGTTTCTTTGCGAGGGGAACAACTTTCCTTGAAAATGGTAGTCAGCTGCACAACTGATGGAGCTCCTGCAATGCTGGGTTGTAGATCTGATTTCTTAGCAAGAGTGTCAAATGTCAACCCTGATGTAAAGAAACTGCACCATATGATTGTAACACAGCAACCCCACCTGCAATAATTTCTCACCAGCCCCTTCTCCCTAATGTTGTGTCTTTGAAGACAGTTTAGTCTGTTTGGTTTAAGATACAGAAGGGTTGTGATCTGACAACAATGGCCTGAAGTCTACCAGATCGGGAATAGATGAAGGACACTGCTTGTTTGACCGTTGATTTATGTAATGGTATAAATTTCTGTTCCCGCTAACCCTCTGTAGGGAGGGATGTGGCGTTTGTGAATTCTAAAGAGGGAATTACTTTGTTTTTATGTCCTTAACATTAAACACATGTGACAGAGAGGATGGGTATAATGACGGGTGGTCATGATGGCAATGTCCGATGCGAGAGTAGTTGCTGGAGCTTGAACATGATGATAGAGGAAGTGACCAGAGTTATTTCCCTTATGCTAGAGAGTTCTACATATGTTTAAAAACTTGTTTAAACAAAGGATATCATCTTGTGCGCCCTGGGATGGATCAAGATATTCAGCCATGTTTTTGTAGTGTGGTTTTGTGCGCTTTAGGATGTTATGTGATCAAATCTTACTAGTTCCAAAAGCCCTCTCTCATTTATTCTTTTTTTTATCTTTTACTTTCTTGACCCCTAGCAATCTGTGGGGAATGACTACAACGAGCTCATTACTATATTCATTTCATAAGTAACTAACCTTCCTTTAATTTCCTTTATAATTTCCAAACATTGTTTTATCACTGCTGGCTTGTAAAATCTATTCAGGACTGGGGGTTCTATGGTGCCACATGATTCATAGGTATACATTATGTATGAAGACGCTACCTCCAGCTTGCAAATCTGTTTTCAATGATGATGTAGGCATAGTGAATTTGGCCAAATCTAGTCCTCTGAACACAAGGATAGTGCATTTGTTGTGTCAAGAATTGAATGCTGAGGGAGAGGCATTTCTGGTTCACACAGAAGTGAGATGGCTTTCAAGAGGTAATGTGTTAACTCAAGTTACAGTGATGAAAGATGAACTGAAAGAATTTTATTTGAGAAAAAATGGAAGGATGAAGCAATCAAGTTTGCAGACAAACTTTCTGACAACAAATGGAGGGCAAAGTTTGCTTACTTGAATATTTCTTTTTGTGATTCAAGGCATAGATAGGTTATCTACCACTATAGACTGCGTTGACAAATTAAAATCATTCCAGATGAAACTTGAGTTGTGGAAAGAAAAACTTAAGGTGGGTTCTTACAATGTTTTTGAGAATATGAGTGAAAGCATTACACAGCTGGAAGCAGAGGATATCAATGAAGTCAGTGTGTTCACCTACAAGTTTTTAGTTTCACTACATGTTGAGTTAGATTCCTATTTTCCTAATATTAATGAACTCATTTGAAATTCCTTTAGGATTAATCCCAGATTACTTCCAGAAAATCTGCACAATGTATTTGTTGATTTTATAAATGACTCCATGGCCAAAGATCTTTTTGAAACCTCTTCCCTAACAAAATTCTGGTGTTCCATGGCAAAGTCTTACCCATTTGTGTATAAAAATGTGTGGAGAGCTTTTCACAGTTCCCATTCATTTACCCTTGGGTATATGGTTTTTCAACAATGTACATAACCAAAAACAAATTTCATGCCAGTGTGTCTCTCTGAAACTGTGCCTAGAATTGAGTTACTTGTTGGAAAGAACCAAGCTATGTTCTATAGTATCCATACATTTTATACTATATTCTTCATAAGCCAACACTGCCGGACAAGACGAACGATACACTGGAAGAAAAAGTTTGAGAACCCCTGCTATAGAGTTTATTCAAAGCATTAATTTCAAAACTAAAGTCTCTAATAGATATGTGTCCTTTTTTAGCAATTTATTTACTAAGCTTAGCTTAGTCTAGCGCTGTGCCATAATAGTAGGGCACCCAATAAGGATTGAACTCACTACACTAGCCAACTGGCCTGAAGACGAGCTTGCTAACCATCACACCTAAGAATGACTTTAAAAAAAAATATAAGAGCCAGAAATGTTTCCGGGAAAGTAACTCTTTTTATGGCAAAAAAACAGTGATTAAAATTATTTACAAAGTTTTACTTTTACAGTTTTAAAGGTTTTCTCCTCAAACATGAATTTTGAGATATAAACATGCATATCTGCTGCAACTTTTATTATATATTATAGTTTTCGCTCTGAAGATGAAGAAAGTAATTATTAGAACAGGGCAAGAAGAATCATTTCACATTTGAGTCAAACTCATGTGTTGATTTAACAAAAAAGAAAACAGAGACATAAACCAATTTTTTTATTGAGTCATATTAACTTCATGAATTATTACTCTTATCAATTTTATTACTGAAAATTATTAAAGGTTACTTTGTATGAATACTCATAGAAAAAAAAATTCCATTACTGTTTTAGAAAAATATTTTTCAATGTATATACGTTCATAAAACTGTAAACTCAAGTTCAACCAATAGTTCTTTTATGTTTATCTTTTTACACATATTTTATGTTAATCAGAAAAATGAAAATCTTGCAAAACTACTTATTTTGTGTATGTATTTCTTTTACATTTTATTTCTTTATTTTTGTTCCCTGCTCCTATCTGTTGTGAAAAACATAAAGCCACTTTTACTTCTGTTTGATTTACTCTCTTATTTTTACTCTTTTAGCCTGAGCTGAAGAAATTGCTGGCTGTAACAAGTCGGCTAACAGCCCATAAGAAATGTTATATGGGTGAACCATCATCGTGACACTGGCTGGATGTGTCCCCGCCACTGAGCCACTGCTGCTGCCAACATTGTTGCTGCCCTCCTATGCCATCTCACCACTTGCTGCTCACCTTGCCACTTCCACTGCTACAGCCTCTTTCTTCGATGCTACGGCTGTTACCCCCACCACCACTTCTGCTGCTGATGTTTTTGGGTACCATTGTATGCAGCGGACACCATCGTTGCTGTGACCACCACTTGTGTACTGCATTGTGGGGCCACCGCTGCCTCCTCTTCCTCCTCCTCCTTTTGGCTGGCTGCTTGCTGCATCTCTCAGCTGTTGCTATGGTGAAAGAAGTCAACAGCAGTGGGGAAAACTGGAAAGTGGTGTCCAGGGGCAGACGAAGGAAAAAGGAAAGATGTAAATTTTGTATGGGGCGATAAAGTGAGTAGCACCAGTGTATGAAGGACTTAGGGACATTTTACATTGTCCAGTTGGTGCTTTCTACTGCTGTACATTGCCTGGGACACATACACACATGCACAAACACACACACACTTGGTTGTGGTCTTGGCAGCTGACCACTCTCTCACATTGTATACTTTGCTCAGGTCTGGACAGAGGGACACATATGGAAACTTTTCTTGTGGTCTGGGCCCGTAAATCCACATATACAT
>VCCN01004269.1:137948-148907 GCA_006491835.1 Architeuthis dux | reverse complement strand
ACTTGAAGTTTTCTTCGTAAAATGCTGAATACTTATCTTCACATTTTAAGTTGTAACCTCTTAAGCCCAATGCTGGCCCCCAGACTAAATCTCTTCAAATATTTTTCCGTGAACTGTACTAAATCGGCTACTCAGTCCATTAGGAAAGTATGGTATTCATAATCTAATTGCAATATTTATAATAGAAAATAGTTATTACTAGCACATTTACTTTACAAGTTTACAATAATTTCAATGTTATATTAAGTTAAACTTTAAATGATAGAATGTAACTGTATCATTTAGATTGTAATTCTTAATCATTGATTTCATTCATTTTTAAGTTCATAATTTATAAAGTATTATTGACATATTAATAATTATATTGCCACCTCTGCCTAAAAATGAATCACTGTAGCCTAGTTTCATTTTTGTCACAATACCCCCACTGTACGCTTATCTCTCTGTCACCCTAGACTTTACTAACCCACCTACACCACCTGACTCTTTGGACAGTGATACAAGGTTACATAGAGCAATACATCGGCTTGGCGAGATCAAAGGTGCCAACACATGACCAACTGGAGTTGTCATTTCATATGGAATAGGTGTTCCAGAACTGGTAGGACAAATACATTTTTTTTTTTAAATTAAACCATATACTTTCTCTCTCTCTCTCTTACATTCCAACCAATTCCATTGTTTAAAATGGTGGGTAGGCAATATTTTTATCAACAAACTTGTTACCTTCAAGTGGAACAGTCCATGTTTACAGACAAGATCTTATTGAAGGCCTTGGCAACATTGTATTGATCACCTGGGCGTACTCCTTCAGGAAGCCAACCTCAGTAAAGGTCTGCATCATCATCTGCATCTCATCACCCCTCACAACAGTTCCCCTCCCCTCTCCTTCTCCAACAGGTTGTTGAGGATGACAACAGTCATAGGAGTTCCAGCTGGTACTGTTGGCGACCACCAGCCTCCTTTTCAACACCTGCGCCTTGGAAATGGCCTTCCTGTAGACCAACTTGAACAGAGCGCTGTCAAGCATCCACGCTAGCTACCAAGTTGAATGTGTGTGCTGCACTATGAATAAATATTTTTCCCTAACTGATATTCGGGTTTGTTTACATATGAAATTAAAAATAGCTGTTCCAGTTTGGCACCACAAAACATTGAAAAATATTTTTAGGCAGTTTGGACAACTGGAACACGCCATATGATTTTAGGGTTTACAGAAGTTTTTGTTTATTTACTGTTAATTGGTCCATTAACGGTTTTCAAAGTTAGTGGAAATGCTAATCCGCTAATGAATTTAGTGGTTAGCGAAACTGTGCCCACCACTGATTTTGATTGAATTGATAGCTGTCATATCAGCAGGCATATTTTTTTTAAATTTAACAAACTTGGTGTAGTTTTGCTAATTGATTCTTACATTGAAGATGAAAGAAAATAAGAGACATTTCAGCATGTTATGATTCTTTATTTTAAGGAAAAAAATGTGAATCAAACAAAAGATTTCTGCAGTTTATGTAGAAGGTACAACAAATAATCAAACATGTCAAAACTGGTTTGCAAAGTTTCACAATGCTCTACGATCAGTTGAGCTCGATAGCAATCTAATCGATATTATACGATGCAGGAGATAGCCAATATACTCAAAAGTATATTGGCTATCTCCTGCAAACATGGAAAATCATTTGCACCAGATTGGTTATGTTAGTTGCTTTAATGTGTGACTCCCACATAAGTGACATGTTTCGGAACGGGTGACTGTTACCTTTTCGGGGATTTCTACCATTGGCTATTTCTGCTACGGAGGACCAATCGCATAAAAATCTGATTTATTTTTTAATAACACAGACCAATCATGTAAATTTCAAACAATTACATAGAAGAAAAAATAAAATTTACGTGATTGATCTTTGTATTATTAAAAAAAAGAACAAGTTTCTAAAGAAAAAAACAGATTTTTACACGAATGGTCCTCCATAGCTGAAATAGCCAATGATTGAAATCACCGAAAATGTAACAGTCACCCATTTCGAAAATTTTAATTTTAACAAATTGTGACTGGTGATGAAAAATGGATACTTTACAACAGCATGGAATGCATGAGATTGTGGGGCAAGCAAAATGAACTACCACTAAGAATTTTAATTGCTCTGAATTTGACCAATGAAAAGCATCCAGTATTAGTTAAAAGAAAGGGCATAATATTTCCTATATGTTTCTTTGATGACTAGGCAAAAATTGTTACAGCCTGGGGAATTGTCACTCGTCTGCTGTATTAAACATTCTTTTACAAAACACATTTTTTACTTTTTATTTTTAAATAAAAATTGAAAAGTTAAAACCGTATTTTGTTATGTGATGGAGAAAAACACTGAAAAATAAATAAAAATCACCTAAAATATCTGAAACAATAAATAGTATCAGTGGAGGTCCAGACATGTCCAACTGCTAAACACACTACTTCCCAATGATATGACTCCTCGCTATGTTGTATTTCAGCCATATTCAGGTTTATTAATGAAATAACTTGTTTTAAACATGGATTTTAATATTAGAAAGTACTATATTCAAACATTATCATTGAAATAAATCATCCATGTGTATAGTATGAAATTATACAAAAACCTATAATTGAAAAGCAAAAAAATGTTTTTTTAATCACTCAAAAATAAATAAAAATCACTTAAAATAATCAAAACCATTTTTTCAATGTATCCATATGTATATGCAAAACTATGTGAAAACCTATAATTTCAAACTAAAAACATTTTTCTTGACAAAATGGTTAATTTAGCCACCAAAAATCATTTGAAATAATCCAAATACTTTTTTCAGCATATACCTGTGATTTTTCATTCTTTTATCTGACAATCTGTATGTGACTTTTATTTTCTCTCTCACCTATATTTACCAAGCTTAGCGTTGTCCAGCACAAGGTTCCAAATGGAGGTAAACAAGATTGTGTTGCACCAATCTTCCAAGTTGGGAATGCTGCCTGCCTTAAAAACAAATCGGCATAAACACTGCACAGTGGCAAATACACAACTATCCCAGCCACAAAGCATGTGCGCACATACATTTTGTCAGTTAAAGAATGAAAAATAGAAGGATATCTTCAAGATAAATTTCAATTTCAACTTTTAAAGCTTTTCTTAATGAGTTGTGAATTTCCCTAGTTTATCATTTGTGATTTAGTGAAAATCAAATAGTATGAAGATCAAATAGTAAGACTATTTTTCAAGTTTAGAGTTTAAAAACCATACTGTATATGCCGGACTATAAGATGGATGGTTTACAAGGGTATTTGGAGGACTCCTGCTCACTGCAATGCATTTAACCCCCCTGGCTCTCTATATTAAGCTTCAGTAGATGACACCCTAGTCATAATACCAGCACATTGGATGCAGTGTAATAGTCTGTTGTTTTATTAATTAAGTGTCCATCTTATATACCAGCATATATGGTACCTCTCATTATTTAATGGTAAACATGGCAATCTCTTGAATACCTATCAATTTAATCACTATCTTGCCATAATGGATCAAGGATTTTATTCACTTGAAATGTTTTTGTTTTCTCATTCAAGTTTGTGTGTTAAGTTTTAAAATTCTCTTATTTACATTAAATTTGATTTTAATTATGTTTTTCTCAATTTTCTGGAAATATTGAAATACGAGGATTTTGATTACTTAGACTTGAATTTTAATCAATTCCTAAATCCGGAATTTCCCACTAAGAGGAATTCCTCAGTGTTTTTGTAGCCCTGGTTTTTGTGGTGAGGAATAATGATATTTTGGAGTCTGGAGTTTCTTCTTTTTATGCTGACACTGGATTATATAGAGTAAGACATGAACAGCATCTTTTATTATTCTCATCTTCAATCAATGATACAAGAAAGATAAATGACAATTAGACTGCATACCCTTCCTAAAACTAAATTAAAACTAAAAATTAATTTTTTTCAAAACAGAGAATTCAATGTGATCACTTTTCACTACCAGATTTAAATTGTGCCCATGTTTTATTGTTGTTTGGGTTGGGATTAGGGTTAGGGTTTTTGCTCTGAGAAAAACATGTTTTACTTTCATGTTAGGGTTAGGGTTTTTTTCTCTGAGAAAAACATGTTTTACTTTCATGCTAGGGTTAGATTCCTTAAAAAATCTTCTGCCAAACTGGCATAAGCACTGAGAGAAAGATATATTCTTGTCCATGGTTACAAATGGAAAGTAAGGGTGCAGTTCAGCAGTATGGCTACATTGTACATAGAACCCCCTCTTATAAAACCTTTAAATATTTCCTTTCACAAAACTGACAAATTTCCGGAAGGTCTAATAGATTCAAAACAAATGAAATTAAAAAGAAAAAAATTAAAATTTTGTCCATTGGGTTTTGAGCTCGGTCTGCCGATTGTATTTACCTTGTTTCTAACACTGTTGTATTATTGCTTTCTCTGATTTCTTTACAAATCAGTTTTTTTTTCATGTGAGCGTGAATGCAGACCCCATAGAAATTGACACTTATAAGAGTACAAACATACACATATTATCTTTATAATATAGAAGAAGAGTAGATGGTTTCTGTAAGTTTGTTTAGGGTATTTTAGGCAAACAAATATTGAGAAAAGCAGCAAAAATTATAGCATTAGAGAAAAGTATCCTACCTTTAGTAGGATATTTAAATATGCAAAAATCCATATCAGTTTTGCTCAAAGTGTAAATCAGCTTCTACTAATCCATGAAGTCTTCATGAACGATTGGTAAAAACAGCTAGGCATAAACTAGTCTCCCTATGGCAATGAGGGTGTGAGTTGGATCTCACGAAGGCTTACTCTTTATCTCTGATTGCGCTGTTATTCGTTTCCATAGAAAGAGTGACCCAAATTAATAAGTTGTATAAAAACAACTAAAATTAGGATGAAGGTAAAAACTAGTCAAATTTATTAAAAAGTGGTGTCGCAATCAAAATATTGTGAATTAAAAAAGAATTTCTGGTGAGAGGAGGATGGTGGTGTTGGAAGCAAAAAGTACAAACATGTTTTTGAATACGCAGAAAAGAAAAGGTAGGAAACTTTCTGTGTATTCAAAAACATGTTTGTACTTTTTGCTTCCGATACCACCACCATCCTCCTCCCACCAAATGGATTGACCCTTCATTCTAAAATTCTCCATGACAACAATTAAGGTTATTTTAATATTCTTGTATTTAACAATGCACAACTTTGTTTCCCACATCATTAGAAAATTTAAAAGTTGATCAGAAAAGAATGACAGGCAGGAGAAAAGGAATATTTCATAAATATTTTATTTTTTGAAGTTGTTAAAAAATATTTGTTCCTAAAAGATTTCCACTCATCCTGCTTGTATCAATTAATTCATAATGAAATATAGCTTTATGGTTTGAGCAATAGACTGGAGGAAAGCAAATTAGCTGTTTTTTTGATTGTCCAGCTGAGATAGTTTGTATTCATTTCACACTAATGTCCTTGGAAAAGGCATGAATCCATCTCTTTGCCTATATGTAGCATGAGCAATATTTATTTTTTTTTTTTTTTAAATCAAAGTCTACATAATAAATATCTAGCTTAGACATAATTATGTTTTGCATCAACAGGTATTAAACCACCCTCTCCCAAAAAATCAAATGACTTATGAAATTAGAAATAATTCTCTCAAAATCAGATTTGCTTGCCAACAAAATTTAATTTTCACTTTTGATTTTTGTATTTTCTCGATTTTTCATCTACTACGAAAATGAATCTCTTTTTTTTTCTTTTCCATCAGATTCTTGGCCCTCTTCTTTTGACAAATTAATCACATTCAGATTTGTTGACGTGGATGAGTGACTTTCACGACTCCTCCTATTATTTGTGGCATGTGGTGGGATCTTGCTCCAGACAAATGTCCCATGGCGCTAACAAAATACAAAAACACAAAGTTTCAATTCTGAATCCAAGAAAATTTCAACACAGACATTATATTGATTCTAGTCAGAGAAACAGCTCTAATCAGATCTGATTACATGTCACAATTTGGTTATCTTCAATTAACCTTTTATGAAAAGAGGATATTCCATATTTTCGGGGTTACCAATTTGAGTTGCTCTGTTTAAGGTTTTGCCCATTTCATGTTGCTTTTTCACTATAAATCAACTTTTCCTCATGAAACCTCATTTGATATGTGAAATACGAGGGATGTCCGAAAAGTAAGGTACAAACATTTACTAATCCAACATGTTTATTACTATACAAATAAAACATTGTGCATTACTATGCTACTTTTCCATGTAGTCGCCATCGATGCATGAGCATATAAACACACTCCTCGAAGAACGTGGTGTCAAGCGACTGGAGTCACCCTTTGCAACAACAAGTGTCATCTGAGTTGAACTGCTTCCCTTGAGGGGCCCAAACAGATGATAGTCCTGACCTGGCTCCTTCAGATTATGTAGTGGATGCAGTAAAACATCCCAACCATCGCTGGAGTCACTCTTGTCAGGTTGGCCATGTGTGGGTTGGCGTTGTTGTGCAGCAGGATGACACCCTTCCGCAAATGTGATGCACCCAGTGATCATGTGCTCTAGAAAGTCCCCATCAGCTCCCCTATACGGTTCTAAATTCTGAAATGGTGGCTCCAGTGGCTTGACGCCACATTCTTCTCCAAGGGTATTTATGCTCTCGTGCACCGATGGAACAAGTGCATCAATCTCAATGGCGACTATGTGAAAAAGTAGCATAGTAGTGCCAGTAACATATGCAAAATGTTTTATTTGTATAGTAATAAACATATTGGATTGGTAAATGTTTGTATCTTACTTTTCAGACATCCCTTGTATGACTTCTGTCAATAAGATATGCCTCCACACCCACTATTTAACATATAAAGTCAATCCTATTTACATCAATGAGCTTCAGATGTGATCAAAATAAAACCTGAAAATGTTTGAGATTTTTAATTTAACCCAAGGAGGTGCAGAGTGGCCGAAGGGTTAGCAGCACAGAGAATGGAAGCCAACTTCAAACTCCAGCTGAGTCAGTTTATATTCACTTTGCTCTAATGCCCTTGGAAAAGGCATGAATCCATCTCTTCTCCCCCCCCAGCTATGTGTAAATAGCTGGGTAGACTAGGCTCTCTAGCCATGGTTGGCAACTAGTCTAGGAAGACCACTCTGACCAGTGGCGTAGCAAGGGTTCTCAGCGCCCTAGAGCAAAGACAGCCCGATATCCTAGGGGAGGGCATAATTATTAATTAGCAGGCATTATAGATCAGACAAAATGTTGTGCCTGGAAGCAACTGCCCCCTCTCACCTCCCTCTGGCACTGATTCCAAACCAACCTGAAGGTGGATAGGCTCTTTCAGGCTACCTCATCCTTGACACACCCGTGATGAAATCATCTGAGGTGCCCCAACGCCCCTCCTGCACTGGTTTACAGGATAGGTAAAGTTTAAAGATTCCACCCAAATCTCCTCGTCCAACAAGCAGTACTTACCTTTGCTCGAAGGGGGTAGTTCGAATCTGTGCGGGAATCATAGCAATGTTCGTAGGAGATCTTCTCTTTAACATTTACGTCTCCTTCTTCTAAATTATTCAAATGGACTGAAAAAAAGCAGGCAATAATGATCCTCTTTAAATAGTATGGATTAATGTTTAGTAAATTATATTGGTATTTGGTAGGAAGATAAATATCTAATAGCTCAATATAACTATAAGTCACTTGCAGTTATAATATTTTAAGAAAAAAACTTTGGCAGAGAAATATCTAAATTAGAAATAGTTTGGCAGTGCAATCAAGCCTCAACAAACCTTGATCGAGGTTTTGTAAATTGAAATAACAAAAATGATTGTCTTATAGATATTTGCTAAGCTCAGTGTAATCCAAGGCCAAATATGACTACATATTCTGATAAAGCAGGGGAGATCACTCCTCTATAACTGTCATTTTTTACGTTTACTTATTTTCAATATATGTTATAATAGAAATAAAATCAAACTGCTTTTAGTCATCTTTTTAAAAATTTGAACTACTTTATCAGAATATGTAGTCATATTTGGCTTTGGGTTTTTAAGCTTAAAAAATTTGAACTTTACTAGTTCAAATTGGGAAAAAGATGACTAAAAGCAGTTTTTATTTCTATTATAACATATATAGAAAACATAAGCAAGTAACTGCATTAAAATACAATTATTTCTAAACAATTTATATACAGGTAAACAATCTCTTATCCGAAAATGGTCAAAATAATTTACACTGCTATAAAATAGGTGGTAAACATTTTTGCCGCTTATCTAGGATTACCAAATTTTATGTTTTGATTAGATTAAATTTTGACTAAATTAAAACTATGTATTTATTTTGTGTAAAAAAAAAAAAAAATTAAAAAAAAAAAAAAAGACAAAACTCTGTCGGAAAGATAAACAATATCATGACATGTTATGCTCACAACCAGTGAAGACCCAAAAATGAATCTTTCGGATGAATCAAATTTGTGTCCTCAGAAACATTATTGTGCCACAACTTTTGATTGTGCCATCCTTGTTTTGATTAAATTCAATTAAATTTTGACTAAATAAAAAATATGTATTTATTTATTTAAAACGTTTTATTTTAGTGTGAAAAAAAGTATACAATTTGTATATACAAGCACACATCATAATCATATTTACACAATATCTAGGGCCCCTTGCGATGGTGTAATAAACATCATAATTCTTCATAAAATCATTTACATCTGTTGATAGCACTACATATTCCGGTAATTTATTCCAAAGTCACACCACTCTATTGCTAAAAAGAATTTTCTGATATTCAATCTACTTCTAACGTACATCAGAGTTTACTACTTCTAAACCATGCATAATCTTGAACATTTCTATTAAGTCTTCCCGATCTCTCCCATTTTCTAACGATGTTAACCCTAACACTTTTAGCCTATCCTAATAACTCATACTTTTTAATTCTGGTACTAACTTAGTTGCTCGTCTCTGGACTTTTTCTAAAAGATTTTTATCTCTCTCCAAGTACGGTGACCAGGCCTGTGCACAGTACTCTAGGTGTGGACGGACATAAGTCTTATATAGTATAAGGAACGAGTCCTTGTCTATATATGAAAAGGTATGCTTAATCAGTCCTAGTACCCTGTTCGTCTTAGCCGCAACACTGGCAATATACCTGGAGAATGATAGTTTGTCACTTACTATAATACCAAGATACTTTTCATCATTTACAATGTCTAGTATGTTTCCGTTCATATAGTAATCGTAACACGGATTTCTATTTCCTACATGTAACACCTTACATCTTCATTAAAAGCTAATAACCATTCACTTGACCATAGCATTAATTTATCTAGGTCCTCTTGTATTCTTACTTGGTCAACTGGTGACAAGACTGGGTAATTTTGAAGCTGGTGAGAAATGTCAGCATTGTTTTTCCTTCATGATGCAACTATAAAAGAAACCTAAAAAAAAAGATTTTTAAAAATAAAAATGCAAACTCATCCTTTAAAAATTACTCACAGCTCTTTAATGATGTATATTGAATAGCATTGTCATCATAATACCCTGCACAGGCCTCAGGCATTTCATACTGAGTCTCACAAAAATCTTTACGGAAGACTGTATCAAACTTGTAGGTATGTGTGGGATTTGTCCCGGGAGGTAACTGTGGTGCAATCCAATGGCCGCTTGGTTGGCCTTGTGTGTCCACATGACACACAGGTTCATTGAGTGTATGTGAATTCAACCGCAGAAAACCACACCTCGATGGGTGGGGCTTGTTGGCACGATAATCTGAGAGATCATAAGGCAAAACGTGTGTGGAATGATCCAACATATCTGGACGTTTATTCACTTGCGCCCCGAGGGGGTCTATTTCTCTCACATCACTCGGCACGTCTGGATATTTGGTTGGCTCATCATTTTCGTCATAGGCAACAACGCGATATGTATTTGGACTAAATAAGATAAAAGAATAAAAATGTATTCCACTCATACTTGTGGCTCATAGGGATTATGGTATTATTATAATAATGTTTTACTTATATGTTATATTTTAGCACTTTGAATTTATTTTAAAAGTTTATCTTCAAAAACCAGTTTAGTTAAGACTTTACTACAACATAAAACCAAAAATAAATTCAGGAAAAGTCTAAAAATGACTAATTTCAGCTCTGTGATACCACAGTCAATTATGTATTGTTTTTAATGATTGTATTATAGGATATTTAGTTCTGTTACAGTACAAATATACAAAATGAGTACTGATTAGTATGAAATAAATGATACACACAAAAGCTCAATAATATCCTCGCTTGGTATATTCCAGTTTATATAACAGTAATGATTGCTATTATATATACATACACACTATCATGCCTCTCTGGTTCCATCTTGAAGAGTAGAGATTTGCTTAATGTCAATTGAAGAAATAATTGATAGAGAATTTAACTAAAGTGTAATATCTAATCTTTATGCCATTTAGGCTATTGCTACATTTAAAAAAGGGGATGGACTCCCAACTAATATATATATATTATAATGACATTTATTGGTGAGAGCCTATATTTGCTCGGCATCGGTGTGAGCGACTGCTAAATGAGCGACCTAAATTGTAAATGTGAATAAAGAAACGAACTCTGTGCGGGGATCGAACCCGCGTCCACCTTGGAAGCCACCTTATACGCAGCTTCACTACCGACTGAGCTAACGAAGGTCAGATGGTAGACAGGAGTCTTTTATCCTACACTTTGTTGGCTTCTCCATTGTCACGTTCGTATTTTAGGCACGAATATAATGCGGCTCTCTTATGTCGACAGTATGAAATCAAACGATGGATAATTTTATATCCGATCGACAGAATATGATAATTATAATGACAATCGTGAAACCAGCTTGTATGAACCAATAAAATATTATTTCCCATATATATGAGCAATAATATCATTATCTAGTTTACTAATATATCTATGC
>VCCN01004269.1:88857-135823 GCA_006491835.1 Architeuthis dux | reverse complement strand
GATTTTGTTAAACTTTACATTTCTCAATTATTAAAACAGTTTCATTCACTTTCAGAAATAATAAAAGATATTTATCCAAAAATTAAGTTTTCGATAAAAGAATCTTTTAAAATTTTTTTAAATCTTTAGAGTTGTGAAAAAAATATTAACTCAAAGTCTACAATATATCTTAATTTAAAATAGCAACTACAACATTTCTAAACAAAACAATATTTTAGTCTTATTGAATTTTTAAAAGTAAAAATTCAATAAGACTAAAATATTGTTTTGTTTAGAAATTTTGTAGTTGCTTTTTTTTAAAATGAAATCCCCATGAAATATCATGTGATTACTAAAAATATGTAAAAAAAAGATGTAAAAAATATGCCCTGGATTCCAGGGCATATTTTTTACATCTTTGGAAAAAGTATTGAATATATTTTTAATTGATTTAACTTCTCCGGAGACTTATCTTTACAGAAATGTAATATTTTTAGTAATCACATGATATTTCAGGGGGGATTTCATAAAATTGAATAAAGGAGGGGATGATTGACTTTAAAAATATATATCTCCACAAATCTTTCTTAAAAAATACTATTTTCATAAATAAATACAATCATAATTAAATACCGAAAATATTATTGAAATCCGATAATTAGTTAATTTTTGGTAGATTTTAAAAATCGAGCTGTATTTCGCATAAAGATTCTCTATCTGCGAATTATTACGTCCCATTTTTACACAGTGTAAACAACTGTTTCAAAAACCTTCGTTTCTAAACATTGGAAACAAATAATTTTTATATCAGAATGTTTTCCAATCATTCTTTTTTACTTACGAATGGCACAAAGTTTTATTACAATAAAAATATTTTTGATACAAGTTTTGGGCGTTTTTTCGTCAACAGTGCATGGAGGTACCGATCGTTGAATCATACGGGTGTAGGACAAAACCCGCCTTAGATAAAACGCAGGACAAAAAACCATCGGTTAAATCAAAACATGACAAAATTTTCAGTTATTGGTGACAGAATATGAGGCCCGGTAAAAATGTATAACTAAAAACACATTTTAAAAACTTAACATCTTTATGCATTCAAAAATTAAAGAATAATACCACAGAGTAATATTTTTTACCTGGCCTCATATTCTAATCACACATTTTTAAAGCTTAACATTTCTGAGGCACCCAGAAATCAAAGAATAATACTACCACACTTCCTTAAGAAAAAGTGTCTACCTGGCCTTATGTTCTAATCACACATTTTAAGGCATGCACAATTTAAGGAATAATACCATCACAATGAATTTTCGTAAAGTCACAAAACAAATGTGACAATCGATCGATTGTTTCTCTTTGAATTATTAAAAATATTTTTTCCCCTGAATAAGAAAATAAAATATAATTCAACATTTGCAAATGCTGTTCACTTCAAAATAAAACTTGCCTGTCTTTTATAGGGTTACCACATGGTATCCAAAAGGAAGACATGTCCTCCTTTTTCAAAATAGAAAGCCCCATTGGATGAGTTCAAGTGTTTTGGATGGAAAGAATACAAAAAGTACAAATATGGCGATTCACTTCCGTGTAATGGAGTTTTTGAATAAAAGATGTGTTTTCATTGATGACGTAAAACTATATGACCAATTTTGCAACCTAATTTCATTCCTTGGATTTGATAAGATAGGTCTTAAGATTCTTTTTAACAATGGATGGTATTTTTACAGATTGCTTTTCTTCAGAACTACTTAAAATATGTGAATTTTATTTTTGCATTTCTGTTCATAATGCAAACGTTGGGAGAGTTTTTTCGCTGATAAATTCTCAGTCTATTCCGCTCACTGGTCCACTAAGCGCGAAGGCCCTAATACTCACGGGCGTAGGATAAACCCCCACCGACAAAACCCTACACGTAAGGTGCAAAACCGCCAAAAATTTCCCACCCTTCCACAAAATTTAATTGGAATTCATTGAGAACTTTCGGACATATCGTGTGGACAAACTGAGAAATTTTGAAGATAATATGTTGTTGGCGACAGTTAGTTGGGACGTAGGGGAGATAACTGGCTTCTTTCGTAGCATATTGCCCACCATTCCACAAAATTCCATTGGAATCTATTGAGAACTTTCGGAGATATCGTGTGGACAGATAGAAAACTTTTGGAGATATTTTTGTTGCCGACTGTTAGCTAGAACGTAGGGGAGATAATCATGGATCCGCCCCAAATGTATTCACTTCTTTCGTAGCATAGTGTCTACCCTTCATAAAGTTTTATAGAACTTCATTGAGAACTTTAAGAGATATCGTGTGGACAGACATTTTTGTTGTCAGGGTATGGTATAAAAGTTATGGTATCTAGCACTAAGCTGACACTCCGCAAAGGCTATCATATCAGAATAGGTCCCACACACACATGGAAGATTACGAAAATCATTACTAGACTTTGCCACCTCAGGTGGTACCACCAATAAGTGTATGTGGGGGGGGGGGTCCTTAGCCCCTGGACTAAATAGTACGGTTTTGATTTGTACGGGTTTTAATTTAGCACAGTTAAAGTATTGCTGTACACATTAACTAAGTACAGGAATGCCTTGATTAGTGCGGTTAATTCGTTCCAAAATCTTCGATGCAGTTTAATTAATAAATATTTTCTTGAAGGAGAAATGCGAGAATAGATATGGTTCATCATACTGTTAAAAGTTAAAGAAAAATAATTATTCTGTGCAAGAAACAATTTTCTCCAAAGGGAGCTGACATTTAATAAGTTTTTAAAACATTATGTGGTCGTCACTGTAAGTAGTCATGTCAGTGTAAAACCCATGTACCAACAGTGTTGCCGATTTAACGCGTTTCTTGTTTTGCCAGTGCAAAAAGCGCTAAATTAGCGCGTTTGCGCCTAAAACATTTTGGCCATTTTCTGACACTTTTTAGTGGTTTGGGGCCATTTAAAAAAAAATGTAATTAGCGCTTTTTGGCAGTCAAAGTAGCGCGAACATACCTTTTGAGTTTGCAACACTGTGTACCAAACATTTGAAAAGTCAAACCTTATTTTTAATGCATAATGCCGTTTTCAGTCTTATAATTTGAGTGGCGTTGGTGTTGCCATTAGCAACGCGCACTGACTCCATAAACATGTCGGTCACGGCCAGACTTAGATTCCTCGTTAAAATTGACACCTGTATAATTCCAGGTATTTACAAAGAGAAAAAGTGAGTAAAATTAATCTCTTCACAAGTTCGTTTATTCGACATTTATTTCTATTTTCAAAAGAATGGGCAGTCCCAAATTTATCACGATTGTTGAGAATGCTCCTCGGGTCAGTTTCAACAAAAAAGTAAGCAGACGTCAAATCAAAAAAAAACTTTTGGAGTCATTTTTTAAATTCTTAATCTAGTATCAACATTCTTTTTTACAGTTATTTCTGTTAGTATTTTTATTTATATAATTTCGAAAGAAAAAACAACAAATAGTTAGCTCCCGACTATAAAGTTAAATAAATACACTTATAGTTAAAATAGCTGATTGAATGTTTAATTTTACTTTTGGATTTTTTAAAAACTTTGTTTTTATTATATTTGATAGTATTTTTGTTGTAACTGACGGAGCCCCCCAACAACGACCGTGATAATTTTTTGAAATAATGTTGTGCCAACTAAAGTCATTTTTTTATCGTTAATTTGGCAATCATGGAGTTTCTAACCGTCGAAATTGGATCATTTGAATGGAAATGATTTTGACACTTCACCGTCTCTTTCAAATGCTGGAAAGTTTTGTTTTTCTTTCGTGAATTCTCATTTCTTTTTAATTGTGCGCGGGTGTGAATTTTCTCAAATAAAAAGAAATAAGAGAATTCATGAAAGAAAAACTGAACATTCCAGTATTTGAAAGAGACGGTGAAGTGTCTAAATCAGCTCTATTCAAATGATCCAATTTCGACGGTTAGAAACTCCATGCCAGTAATTTTTTTATTGAGATTCGGACGAAATTTTATTTTGTGTAAAAATCATTTAAGTATATAGCGGCACTGGAGTAGAAAGAAGAAATGAGGGAACACAGAGCTGCCAGTTCCCCGAAAACTTTTCAAATTTAACCGATTTCAGGGACGTTTTGAGCCCATATGCGATGAGTACATATAAATGAGTATTTGGACATATAATGGCAAGTTTTTCTTATCAGTGAATTGTTTAAATAGAGAAATTTAGTAGTCTATATAGATAGTTACTGAAACGCCGTTTCCCCTCCCCCAAAAGTAAGGGAACGCTGTTTCCACAGCACTACACCACTGTTTAGCGGTATAAAAAAAAAAAAATAAAAAAATACACCTTAATTCCTGTAAGAAATACTTTAATAAATTGTCTTTAATCATAGAATTAGACCATTAACTTTCGATCTAAATTCATAAAAACAGAACAATAAAGTAATGAAATCTTTGTAGTAGCTTCCATAAAATATTTTATTCAGTTTAATGGAATAAACAATTTTAATGAAGGTTTATTAAATTATTAAGTTAATTCTTTAAAAAATTATATTGATTTGAAAACTTATAATTTATTATTTACAGAATATTTTACAAAGTGATTAATATAAATGTTATAGGTTTTATTTGTAAAATACCTGACATTGCGCAAATGCTCATTTCTGGGCATATTTTATCTCTATTTTTGTGCTCAGATATTGAGATTTTTTCTTGACTTTTTATGATATAGAATCTATTCATTGATTCAGGTATCTGGGGTGTAGGAAATAATTCCCCAAGAGAAGATAATTATGTTAATTCCCCTGTTAGAAGCTCTTTCCAATGAAAATGAAGTCAAAAAATATAAATAAATTAATAAAAGATCCTTCCGTGCACTCGAAAAAAAAGAGACTTATAACATTTTAAACCTTTGGTTTCATTACGAAATTTCAGACCAGGAATTTGTTTAAGCATTTTTTAAAAACATAACTATTGATTCTTCAGACGCTTGAACTCCTTGTTGTTTGTGTTGTTATAAATTAATAAAAGATCCTTACGTGCACTCGAAAAAACAAGATATTTTCTCAGTCTGTCTCATTTCACTATTTTCACTGCAACTAAAATAGTTAAATGAGACAGACTGAGAAAATATTTTGTTTTTTCGAGTGCACGTAAGGATCTTTTATTAATTTATTTTTAATTTTTGATCTCACTAACAGGAGAAGCAACAATTAACTTAGTTATCTTCACTTGTGGAATTATTTCTGCTATGGAATTATTTCTTTTATATATTATTTCTTTGTATATTGTATACACTAGTACTCCTTTATAACACGGCTGTTGAGCTCCAAGAAAGACAACCACGTTATAACTGAACTAGATAATCAAAAGTCAATTACAAGTGCCAAAACAAGTCCACCAGTGATCGAAGGTGTTGTTTTCACAAAGTCAAATCAAATAAATTATGAGTAAAACACCATGTAATTATATGTCAATTGATTGCAAATTGAAGAAATTCAATACCTTCAATATCATAGTCTTTTGATGAAATTCTGTTCTTATTCGCGCTCTTCTAGACGGGAGAGCGATAATATAGGCAAAAATGTTGGGGTGCATGACCCATCTGTCTTATATTGTGAACCGCGCTATAACGAGCCACATTATATCAAGGGACCCCTGTATTACAATAGCAGTTAATGTTAATTTTAAAAGTCTGCAAATATAATGATAACTAAATTGGCCATGTTTCGAAAAGTCAGACCATTATATTTTCGGCGAATTCAACCATTGCCTATTTCTGCTACGGAGGACCAATCACCTAAAAATCTCCTGCTTTAGAAACTGTTTTCTGTAATGTAGAGAATTTTTTTTTCTTTAAAAACTGGTTTCTTGTTTGCAAAGATTGTTTTTATAATAATACAAAGACCAATCGCGTAAAAAGAATTTTAATAACAATGTTTACTCACCTTAGTTGGGGTCATTTCTGAATGTAAAAGTTATTAATTAATTTTTTTTTTTTATAGCAAAAACTTTACACAAGTAATTACGTAGTTTTTTTTTATTAGGTCTTTGTATTATTAAAATTATTAAAAAGAAATGAAGAAAAAATAAAATTGCAAACAAGAAACCAGTTTCTAAAGAAAAAAAAGAAGATTTTTAAGCAATTGTAGCAGAAATAAGCAATGGTTGAAATCACCGAAAATGTAATTTTCGAAACATGTCCCAAATGTTTCCTTTATTTTGGATAGTAAATTGATGGTAATTTTTGTGAATGCAATTTTTTCCAATTTAATTTTTATAACAATTGATAAATTTGTCACAGGTCTTTGTGGAAACAGAGCATTTATTTCTTGATTCAGAAAATTACAGTAGCCCCCCTCCTCCTAAAGCCATTTGGTCAAAATGAAATATAATATTTTAAGATAGTTACTCTATGGCCTATATGAACAGAAAACAGAATTAAAGAATAACATTCAATATAATGAATTGATACAAAAATTGATATTGACAAAAAAAATACTTTTGCTTTTAATGGGGAAGCCTCAAAACAGATTCTGTCTTTGCTCAAGCACAAGTGTACTTTGCAAAGCTTGCAGACCACATTGGTGCGGATTATGTTGTCTTTGTGGCTACAATATTTGCATGTGACTGTCAGGTGATCATATATAATCACTTGCCCCATAAAGGGTTAAAGATGATGAAGTCAACAGTGAAAACTTTGAAAAAAGAAGAGAAACATCTTATTTAAAATTGATAAAGCAGAAGATGTTCTTGGAAATGAAGGTTTCTAATTCTTTTTTTTAGCATATATGAATTTATACATTTTTGAAGACCACAATTTGAAACTATAAATGCAACATACTAATTGCTTTTTGTTTTGTTTGTAAATAGCAAAAATGCACTGTGGAATTTCTTAATAAGACTTTTTTTGATTCTGAAAACTCTAAGATTTGTTTTTCCAGTGAAGCTGAAAAGAACAGAAATTGTGAATATTCAGCGATTGTTAAAATCCAGTCTTGGTATCGTGGAGCAAGATCCAGATTTTATCTCAGGTGAGGCACAAAATGTGGGTAATTAGACAACTCATAAGAAGAAAGATATTTTCTATAGTTTTGAGAAGGGTAATTAATATTCAAATGGTTCTTTTCTATAGTTTTAAGAAGGGTAATTAATATTCAAATGGTTCTTTTCTATAGTTTTGAGAAGGATCATTAATATTCAAATGCTTCTCCAGATGATTGAACTCCTTCTTGTCTGAGTACATACACACATACTCCGAAGTTTGCTAAGTAAGGTTGGCCCTACTTGTGACCCCAAACTGGTGAACAACAGTGTTTACGTCATCTCCTGTAAATGTGGTATTGTCTACACCAGAAAAAAACGGATTGCCCCCTCAAGGTTAGACTTGATGAACACAAGAAAGCCATAATTAGGTGCAAGATGGAAAAATCGGCTATGGCCAACCACTTCTGAGAGGAAGTCTAGATTATTAACAGAGAACAATGTTGGATGCAGAGAAAAATCAAAGCGGCAGCTCACATCAAAATGTCCATTAAATGCATTAGCCAGACAAGTGCGGAGTTCAACCTGATGTGGCTACCACTTCTCAACAGACCTAAACAAAGATGGTCGCCTTTCTCTCTCCAGATGTGGTCAGCCATAGCTGAATTTTCTATCTCGCCCTTTATAATGGCTTTTTTGTGTTCATCAAGTTTGATCTAAACCCGACAAGACAGAGACACCCGAGGCTTGCGCTATAAAGGTTACTCTCTTTAAAAATAAAACTTCTGTTTACCACATCACATTTGGATATTACACCTGAAGAAGGCCGAAGAATGGATCAGCCGAAACGTCGTGTTTACAACACAGACAACAAGAAGGAGTTCAATCGTCCGAAGAACCATTTGAATAAGAAAGATATTGTTGTGGAAACATTAAAAGGGTCATAGCCATTTCCCTACAATACAAATCTATCATGATTGGAACTATAAGAACTATCACTTAGATATTGTAAACCAGTTGGGGTAGAGTAACAATAATTTTGTCAGTAGCATTTTCTTGCAATAATAATTGGGATCTGGTTGATGCCAAAAGACAGATGGGTGAAGGGTATGTCAGTGGAAAAAGAGGCGAATACTTATGTTTAGGCACAGCTTGCATGGTGTGCACAACTCATGTAAAAAATGTCTGCAAGATCCAAGAATACCACATGTATGATTGTCAGTACTGTTGGGTTCCATCAAGAGTGGTATGCACGCTCCTTTTTTAATGAAACACCCAGCTGTAGAAAAAGTCTGTTTTATTATGAGACACCTTTTAATATTCTGATTTTGATGTGAATAAATATTTATTGATCTCGCAGTTAATAGTCTTTTGATTGAAGTATAAGGAAAATGTTATAATCTTTGAATGACATTTTCTGAATGAGATGTTTGTGAAATATAAGAAAAGTTCACATAGTATTTTTATGACTTTAGTAAGGAAAAGGTAAATTGCCCTGTCTCTTAAGAGACAACTCCCAATGGAGTATGGTTTCTGTTAGTGATCCTTGCAAGTCTCAAGTCTGGTCAAGACTGGGACTGTATTCCTACAAGTTTTTATGACCAGGATGCAACTCCACCCTAATCGCACAGCTTAATGCGTACTCAATTAGCTGCTGAGTGCACAGGGAAATTTGTCCTAATAAAGAGTTTTCCACACTCTTCGCTCATACTGGGAATCGAACCCAGGATCTTCTGCATGTGAGGCAGATGTGCTAACCATTACACAATCTGAGCAGACATCTCTTTAGTGAAAGTACAAAATTCCAATGGATTTTCTATTTAAAGAATTGGTGTTTTCAGTTCAGCAAATGTGCCAACTTTGATTCAACATGTCTACATGTGTTAGATATTTAGGCAGCCAGGGACCGGAAGAGACATACCAGGTGTTGAAAAGTCATGAACAGGATATCAACCAAACCCCAAACTGCAGGTGTCAGGGACCGGAAGAGACACACCAGGTGTTAAGTCATAAACAGGATATTGACTAAACCCTGAGCTGCAGGTGGTGGGCTGGAAAACCACAAAAGCCATGAGGCACCCTCAGAAGGCACTTGGGATGAAGACAGGACCAATTTCCCTGTTTTCAAAAGACCTGTATGCCCTGCTGTATAAGAAAAGTCTGTCGGCTCTCATTATCTCTCTCCCACTCTTCATTCTCCACCACGACACAATGTATTGGATGCAATAAAAATATATCATCATATTTTTATAAAACAAGTCTCCAGTCTTCTCAAAGTCCAAGATTTTTGTAGCGGAAAAATTGAGATGATTGCAGATTTACCCAAAATTGCTCAACTATAATGACTGTAGCAGCAGCAGTGGTATACATTATTCTGTCAGATTTATTTTATTTTTTCGTAGTGGTGTGATTTGGATCTGGACTCAAATCTGCCCAGGCTGCTATACTGACGGGATCAGCAGAACCCCAGAGTCCGCACACATCTGCTTTTGTGGGAGTGACCAGGGTCTGTACTTGAAGATGCAGATAACCATGAGGATCTGCACATAGAGTTGCAGACAGCTGCACTATCATGAAAATCTGTGATCAAAGTTGCAGGCTCCGTCCTGATTCTCCTTCAAAGGATTGGTAGAACTCAATAGCCAGCTCAGGCATCTATCAACTACGGGATGTTCACCTCCTGTGGTCTAACCACAGTTCAGCCTTACTGTTAGAACATTCCCACAAAAGGGGCGGCAGACCCCCGTAGCTAGCTTGGGCATCTGTTAGGAGAACGACACTCCTGTCAAACCCATGACCTATGGGCTCTGCTCCTATTCGCGCCACTCCGGTGGTCCATAGGATATAAACACTTGGTTTAAAGGGTAGGGTCGACCCTGGGCAAGTCGCACTTCACCTTAAAACTTCATTACTCATGCTGGAGAGTTACTCTGCACACAGGCCCTGCCATCTATGGTCCTAATGCTAATCCTAAACCATCCCCAAAAATCATTGTTCGTGAAACCAAGCCATTCATTCATATATTCATATATTGGACATTTAATTTTAATTTTTTTAAAAACAATGCAAATATTACACTGTGTCCAATGCACTGGTATTATGACTAGGGAGCCATTTACCAAAGCTTGATAAGGACAGTTATGGGGCTTGGATGAGTTGCAATAAGTGGTAGTCCTCCAAATACCCTTGTGAACCATTTTTTTTATAGTCCGGCATACACAGTGAACAAAATTAACTATACTTTCTTATTTGTTTATCAAATACTAATTTTTCACCTGACCAATGTTCCCTCTAATTCTTAGTAGTCAGTGTGCACAAGAATCTTATGTTGTGCAATTTCTTCCAGTAAAAAATGTATGTGTGCACTTTTGAATTCAACGTAGTGAATCAATATTTTTTCAATAAAATCTCACTAAGCTATCTACAGAATTTGAAATCTTTTGTGCGCACATTCATTTCTTTTGTGCACTGGTTGCAAAACGTGTATGCAAGCGCACACTCACAGCTTAGAGGGAACAATGTTCATAAGTATGTTCTTTATCATTCTGTATTAACATTATCCATAACTCCAAAAAATAATAATTGATAATTGGAATCTTTGAAAAGTTATTTGTTAGATTATAATTATTGTAAAACCCCTGAATGTTTATTTATAAAGCATTTCTGATTTTAAGCTGGCAAGTGTGTTAAAAAAAACCAAGTCAATATTATAATTACCCTTGGTTTATTGAAAAACCATGAAACGTCTTTAGGGTCTGTAAAGAAATTCTTCTTTGTTCATTCTTTGTACTTTCAGTTCAGCTTTCTCATTAACCAAACTATTTCATTTTGGTACAAAAGATTATTTAAAGCATCCATTTCAAGATGAAATTTAATTTATTATTTAAAGATGTATGTCTAATTAAGTAAATAAGGATTGTAACTATATTTGTCCTTATTCAATTACAGATTGTTAAATAATGCAGCCATCACCATACAAAAACACTGGAAAGGTTACTTAGCCCGCATCTATTACAGAGAGTATTTATTGGTCAGTATACAATTATAACTTTAGCATTTGTAGCTATTTAAAAAATGTTCTTTTTTATAAATGTTATTAGTTTGAACAGATGAAATAAATACATTTTTTAATCAGATTTAAAAAAAATATTTTTGTAAAAAATGTGGGTAATTCCGTGTCAAATCAATTTCCATATAAAATGAGATATTCCATTTGAAAATTCATTTTAATATTCACAAATTGACCTTTTTTGTGAATTTTAGTTCATTAAAATCCTTGTAACACAGTTCCCATTTGTTCTACACCATGAAATTTTGTACATAATTTTGATTTGGTCAACATGTCAAATAACCTGTCAAAGGTCAAGTTTGAGATCAACTTTTTTTTTATTTAGCCTCTGAGGTAAAAATGCACATAATAAAAGTTTTAGATCTACTTCTGTACTTTAGAATGGTATATAAATGAGTTCTCTAGATGTAAAACAACCTTTTTATTTGACCTCTGAGGGAAAAATGCACATAATAAAAGTTTTAGATCTACTTGAGTACTTTAAAATGGTATATAAATGAGATATTGATTTTCAAACTTTGTCCTTACCTTCAAAAATTTCAGAGGTCAGTATCTCCGAAACCTTTGAGCTGGAAATGTGTAATTGTGCCAAATTTGAACAAAATCCATGATGCTCATGGTATTTTTGCCTTAAAAATTTGTTGATTTCACATGGAATGACCCATGTGTCTGTCTATTTACATCAAATGTGTCTGTCTTTTCAGTCTGTTTCTAGTAGTATGTCCAACTCAGTTTGTTCATGCTTATCTCTCAGTCTGTGTATGGAAATGTTGCTTAATCAAAATCATGACACAATACAATTTTTTTTTCAGGATTACTTTCAGAAGTTGTGTTTGACACATTTTAACACCATGGCAACTAAAGTGAGTATTAAAAAATCCTTTGATAAAATAATTAGTGAGGTTTCCTCACAGACTCTACTTGAAGTCACATTCTCTCTTATGAACAAAATGGACAAATATTTCAGCATGAAATTGACACGTGAGAAATCTTTAATATTATTTGATTTTAATAAAATGTTCGATACTTATTTATTAAAGGGCGAATTTAAAAAAAAATTATTTTCCTTTCCAAATCTCGGAGAAAGCAATTTATTTTCATATGATTCTTACCCCACCTTTTATTAGTTTGATGATTTATCTATTTTATATAATGATGCTTTTGTTGATTTTTACACATTTTACAGATATATCCCTGGAGATTATGTTTACCTTTTTTAGAATAATATCCAGGAACTGCTGGAATGGAACTCTTAATTTGGGATTAAAAAAACAGGAAAATTAAGTAAAATAATTTTCTTTTCAGAATATTTTTAGTTTTATTTGATTAATTATCATTCAAGCTTTTGATCTGTAAAAAATCTTTTTCATTTATTCCGATACCTTATAATTTTTTTAAATGCATATTTTTTATTCTTTCTATGTCTTGAGTTGACTGAAAAATATTATAACAAGGATGAATAATTAAATATAGTGAAATGATGAAAAAATATTTATTCTGTTTTTTGTTTATGTAAATTATCTGCTATTTCAAATTATGGGAGCTTTTTTTGCATGGCGCAGCTGTTGTGTATTTTAAATATATGTGTACAGCATTGTCTACCATACATTTTTTAAAAATCAGATGCTGCTTACACGATTGAAATTTTGTTTTTCATTTCTGTGCATTTTGTTCATACCTATTCTAAATATATTCAGTTTTTATCTTCAAGGAGTTTATTATAAAAGGTACAAAAACTGTAATAGCACCTCTAATTTTTAATTCCGGTTTTGAAATTGCAATACAATTAGTTTTAGAAAACATAGGTGTATTTTGCCAGGGCTGGTGATAACTTAGTATTTCTATTTCAGATTCAAAAAATTTGGAGAGGTTACCAAAGTCGGAAAAAAATGTTTGATTTTTACAAAAGGAAAGCTTACCTCAAAACTTTAGTTGAAAAGAATGAGCTTGTCTTGTGAGTATGTTTTTGATACTGTGATTGCTTTGAGTCAAATTGGATCAGATCTTTTAATTCCTTCAGTCACGAGGCACCTTCTGTTAGACTATGTAGATCCACTTGTCTGCCGTCAACTTGTATATAACGCAATATAAACGCATACACTTTTATTTACACTAGAATGTTCACATCTACATGCTAGGATGTGAACCGCTAACTGATTTGAACACAGTAATATCAGAGAAAAGGGACTTCTGAAACCGGAGATTTCCACTACTGATCATTAACAAAGAAAGCTAACAGAGTTAGCTTTCTTTGTATATGATATATTAACATATTGACACCTTCAATGATCTACAGAGTTGACTGTTCATCATGAGACATGTAAAGAGCAATTTAAAACTTAACATGATTCATTTACTCCTCGGATCATTTTTACAAGTGTAGTTTTTTTTTGTAGATATATTATTAACAGTTATTTTCTATTACTTACTGTTAACCCAATTTGATTTTTAAACATCGAGATTTCTTTTTGTAGGTGAAATTACATAAATGAGTCCAGTTTCATATCATCACTTGAAAGACATTGTTTAAAAAGCGAATATCTCAATGTGCATGAACAAAAAAAGGATTATAACATTTAGAAATACAGATACACAATCTCTTATCTGAAACCCTTGGGACCAAACATCTTTCAGATTTTGGAATGGTAGTACAGGTACTGTATCAATAATGACAGATGCTTCCTTTTCGCTTCTCACTGTCAAAGATTGAGTCGTGGAGTTGAGTCGGAGGAATTTTGGGTTACTGGAGTTGGAGTCAGTAAAAATATACTGACTCCAACTCCAACTCCGAGTAAATATAAATTGTAACTTGAAAACCTGCCCAATAGGTCCGTTTTTCGAGCTACTTCCTGTGGAAGGCCTGCCTGAATGTAAATAAACCCTCTGTAAAACCTAAAACCTGCAAAACTGACAAATTTCCTGAGAAAACTTATATTAGCCATTTTAAAGCTGTCGGAGTCGGAGGTAGCAGAAATTGAGGAGGCAGAGTCGGAGGTAGCAGAAATTGAGGAGGCGGAGTCGAAGGTACCAGAAATTGAGGAGGCGATGGTAGGGTCGGAGGTACCAGAAATTGAGGAGCCGGAGTCAGATGTTTTGTGTCCGACACAGCCCGGGTTACCTAGAGGAATCTGCAGCTCTTTTCAACATTTTCATAGGCTTCAAAGCCAAAAAATAAACAAAATATTCTGTGAGCAGCAGAGGCAAGTCTGACTAGTAGGAGCACTGAGACACAACTGCATGGCATGGGTTGAGCCAAGGTTGTCTCGAAATAATATCTTCCGCAAGGCCTGGTAGAGCGTAGCAGAAATAAATGAGATGACTTTGGTTGAGGCTGGGCCGTTTCAGGTTATTTTTGGCACCAAGAGCTTTTGTATGTAGACGACATTCATGGAAAAAAATGTTCAGTTTTTGGAGCTCTTCAGTTTTCTAGAATTTTGGATAAGAGATTGTCTCCCTGTAGAATATCTTGAAACACTCATAAATTGATGAATAAACTCATTACTATGTGGCTTGCAGATGATCATCAACGAAATCACTGAGATAAAAACAAAGCCAAATTCAGGTGAATTTTGATCTGTTGTGAAGACTAAGAATTTGTCACTTGGAAAATATTTTTGCTTGGCTGTTTTTTCAGGTTACAACTTGAAGAAATTGCAGAACAGCTGAAAGACCAACAATTAAAAATTGCTTCCCACAAACATCAACAGTTTCAAATCAGTCAAGCATGCAAGGAGCATCACCTAATTAGCACTAAGGTTATTCCAGGAATATATAACTCACCTTACAGGTAAAGCACTTCTCCACAGGACAATTACATACTGTATATACCTGACTATAAGACAAATGGTTTACAAGGGTATTTGGAGGATTACTGCTCACTGTAACTCATCCAAGACCCATAACTGTCCATATCAAGCTTTGGTAGACAGCCCCCTAGTCATAATACCAGTGTAATATTTGCATCTTATTTTTTAAAAATTAAATGTCTGTCTTTTATATGGTAAAAATGGTTAAAAAAGGTATCTCTTATTCAAATGGTTTTTTGGACGATTGAACTCCTTCTTGTTGTTTGTGTTGTAAACATGACATTTTGGCTGATCCATTCTTCGGCCTTCTTCAGGTATAAAATCCGAATGTTTAAAGGGGGTAACCCTTATAACACATGGCTCGGTTGTTTCTGTGTCTTTGTCTTGTCAGGTTTAGGTCTGTTGAGAAGCGGAAGCCACATCGGGTTGAACTCCACACTTGTCTGACTAATGCATTTAGTCTACATTTTGATGCTTCTTGGATTTTTCTCTGCTTCCAACATTGTTCTTTGTCAATAATCTGGACTTCCTCCCAGAGAGGAAGATGGTTGCTGTTCTCTCTCCAGATGTGGTCGGCCATAGCCGATTTTTCTATCTCGCCCCTGATTATGGCTTTCTTGTGTTTATCAAGTGTGACCTAAACCTGACAAGACAAAGAAATACCCAGGCCATGCATTATAAGGGTTACCCCCTTTAAAAAATTATTTCCTTGATTTGCGGTTTCATACAATCATATACCAACAAACACAGGGTTCATGTGAAAAAAAAGACAGAAAGAGTTTCACATAGGGACACATAAGTTGGCTTGGGGGGGGGGGTATTGAATTGGGAGTTTTTCTGAGCAGTGCACAATGTTTTGTATCTCAGCCAAAGATGGATTTCCTGGGATTGTTTTAAGGTGTGTATCAGTCTTTTTCTTTATCATTCCCAGTGCTCCTACTACTACTGGAATAGTGGTTGTGTCTAAGTGCCACATTCTTGCCGTTTCGATTTCCACATCTTTATATTTTAAGAGTTTTTATCAGACGGGATGGCCATGTCCATAAGGAGATGGTTGTGGTTGTGGTGGTTTATTTATTTTTTTTTCAGTTTCATACAATCATATACCAAGTCTTTCACCTGAGACCTAAGACAAATGAAGGTTTTCTTAGGAAATTATTGAGCTTTTTTTTGGTTCTTAATATCATTCATTGCCTTCTACCCACTGACACATACACGCGAATATAATTGGAACACTAGAAAGGGGGGAAAAAAATTCTAAACATCTTTAACAAACACAGTGTTCATGTAAAGAAAGACAGAAAGAGTTTCATATAGGGGCACATAAGTTGGGTTATGAGGAGGGCTATTGAATTGTGAGAGTTTTTCTGAGTATGTGAGCAGTGCCCATTAGCACAATCTTTTGTATCTCAGCCACAGATGGATTTCCTGGGATTTTTTAAAGGTGTGCATCAGTCTTTTTCTTAATCATATACCAAGTCTTTCACCTGAGTGCTCCTACTACTACTGGGATAGTGGTTGTCCAAATGCCACATTCTTGCTGTTTCGAGATCTTTATATTTTGAGAGTTTTTCAAATTCCTTTGCTGAGATGTTTTTATCAGATGGGATGGTCATGTCTATAAGGTAGCATTTATGGTCCTTGAAGTCTTTTATCAGTACATCTGGTCTATTGGCTTGTATAGTGCAGTCGGAGTGTATGGTGAAGTCCCATAGCAACATAACACCTTTACATTCTAGCACAGGTGATGGTTTGTGCTCATACTATTTTTCTGCATGGCGTAGGTTATAGTGTTGGCATATCTTCCAGTGAAGGTATTGCCCCACTCTGTCATGCCTATTCTTAAATTTATTCTTTAAATTTATTATTATTAACTCGTTTAACAGAAGTTTCTTACTACTTCAAGAATAAAATTATTTTGAAGAAAAGTTTTAAAAAATAGTTTTTCAAGAATCAAACTGAATTCTGTCAAAACATTTCATCCTCTGTTTAAAGCAACAGGAACAATATGGAGTCATTCCTCCGATCAATGGAGACTAATAATACCAAACCTCCAGATATTGGAAAGTTGCCCGAATCCCATCGAAAGTCACTCCTGTCTCCTATAAGGGATCTTCCTCCAGTTTCACAAAAGCCTCAGGTAAGTAGCAACAAGAATACATGCATACATACACACACGTGCACACACATATTTACAAAATATTGTTTTCTTGGGTGATTATAATCGACTATTAATCAACTATAATAAACTATTTGGGAGTAGTTGATGAGATATGTAGGGCCTTGTGTCCCCATTTTGTAGGTGGGAGACAGAAGAGGAAATATGGCAGAACAATGTCTACAATTATAAATTCAACCTTGTTCAAAGTTCAATGAAATAAAGGAACAAATATATATATAATTTATTCAATAACAATAACAATGAACGATTGAATGAATGAATTGTTATGAGAGTTATGGTATTCTTAATATTTAGTGTTCATTATGGAACAGAAGAAGTTGTAAATGTGTGTGTATATGCATGTGTATAATAACACTTGTTGTGTCATGAGTGTATGCATGTGTGAGTGAGTATATGCAAATGTATGTATGTATGTGTGAGTCAAATCAGGGACTTACTTAGGTGAAAATGTGCGTGTGTGAGTTGAACGGCTGTGCCGAAGAAGACTGACAAAATGTGTCTGTCTGATATATATATACAAAATAGACCGGCTCCTGGAAGATGAAATTTTAGGTGCGTTTTCATTGGTCAACACATAGCTACTGCTGAATTTTTGGTGAGATTTTTGAGAATAAAATGTTTGGAGGTGAGGAAAGGTGAAGGAAAAGTGGAGCAACCGATAGATATCTCATTAAAGATTTCTTTGTTCCTGGAGCGGCTGATGGAATATTTCACCAATATGGCATCACACAAAAATACCAAGTGATTAAATTATTAGCAAATTATTTCAAATTTTTTCATTTCAATTTCAGTTGCTTTTTATTGCAAATTCAAAATGAAAAAAGTAATGTTTTTGTGCTATTATTTGAATTTTGTCATATAAGTTCCTGTGACATTTTCTTTGCAATAAAAAATCTAAATATAATATCAGAATTTGTGAAAACTCTTATTTTGTATATCATATATAGATCACAGTATCTAAATGTTAAAGAGTGTTGCAGTTTGCTAAATGTTGGCTTTAAATTGTACAAGTTACACCTGTTCAACTTAGAGAATTAATTTGTACTGTGCATTGAATTTATAATGCATCTATCTCACATAATCTGAAGTGTTATTTGTAATGTTTATATATGTATGTATCTGTGATGACTTGGGATTCGAAGGAAGTCACAAAGTCAAACAAGATAGATACAAAGGTATAAGGTGATCAGTCCGTTCTTTCAGTTCATCTGTTTCTTAAGTATTAGCATTTGTTAGTGGCTTCAGTACTGGTTAGTATTTGAGACAATAGGGAGGAAAAATAGAATAGAGTGTGGTTAGCATTTAGAAGATTTAGCTGATCTTTAGATATGGCTTGATTTAGGAGACACCAAATGGTGCGACCAGTTGACTCGAACTGGTGATTTTACCTAAAAGCACAGCAAATCCAAGACACTTAGGTTCGTGCCATGGTCAACTGTCTAGACAAGCAGGAAGTGCTTCTAAAATAGCACAAGCCAACTGAATGTTTATATATGTATGTATTAATGCAATAGCCCTAAGCTCACATGTCTTTGTTCGTCTCTCTTCCCTTTTCTAAACACAGCTAATATGAACCAAATGTGTTCAACTAAACACAGCTAAAAACAGAAACTAACAACAAGCAACAAAGGCACTAATATCAGACAACATTACATTATTCACATTAAAAATATCTACTTGTTACTTTAGCAATGACTCTTATTATATAATTGTCCATTTAGTCTAACTTCATGTATTTTGCTTTTTTTGCCAATTTAGGGGCCTTTTCGAAATCCAAAGGATGTGCAGCTACAGCGTTACAAACCATTTCGGCCAACTTTGCGTGTAGAAACTGACTTTGAACATTTGGAAAAAGCCAGGAAAGAAATGAAAGATGATGAATGGACCCAGAGACTTCATGATAATCAGTAAGAATTGAACATTTGCAGGAATTTTTATCCTCTTGATTCTTTTTCTGTTCGTTTAATTCATATTAATCACCACTACCCACAACACTGGTTTATTGCTGGGTTTAGGTTATTGATGTGTTTTGACATTTATATGTATATGTATATCCAGACTTTGCCCAGCCCTTACCGTTCGTAGTAGAAACTTGAACATTTGGAAAAGGCCAGGAAAGAAATGAAAGACGAGGAATGTGCAGTATACAAGATGCATTCTATATTTGATTATTTAGATAAATAAAGAGACTCTTTTTCTGTCTCCAAAGCTGAAGATCATAAATGTGGAAAACTGCGTCTCAGCCTTAAAATACAACATCTCTTCTTCTCCTCCTACCTTCCTTAAATCGCTCTCTTTTCTTTCTTTTTCACTTTTCTTCTCTCTCTTCCCTTTCACTCCCCCCTTAACCAATTTCTTTTTTCTTTTCCTTTTCCCCTCTCGTATTTTCTGAATCTATCCACTGCAAAATTGTGAAATTATTAATTAAATGACTAATGTTTAAGGAAACGTTGCATTACCGCCAAGACTAGTTTCAAGTGTTTCTTTCTTTTTTTCTCCACAGTTTTCTTCCAGTAAGAAGTATCCAACCCAAATATGAACCTCTTCTTTACACCCAATCTCCCTACAGACAATTTACATATGGAAATTCATATTTCCGGGAAACAAATCCCAGCTTAAAAATATCAAAGAAAGTAAGTGGCTCAGTATAAATCTTATTGAAATTTGGTTGACTTGTTTTTCGTTCTTTATTATGGTGAATAACTTGAGATTAGCAGTAATGAAATTATTTCATTTTCTCTCATATTAAGTCCTGCTGGTTATTCTTTCCATTAGTCTGAAAAGGTTTAACCCTTTATAGGGAACCTCTACAATAGGGAGGAGAAATAGAAGATTTAGCTGATCTTTAGATATGGCCTGATTTAGGAGACACCAAATAGGTGCGATCAGGCTTGTCCACTAGTTGACTCTGACTGATGATTTTACCTAAAAGCGCAGCAAATTCGAGACACTGAGGTTAACCTCAAGGTCAACTGTCTAGACAAGCAGGAAATGCTTCTAATAATAGCACAAGCCAACTCCTGTTGTCCAGCGGTCATGACAACACCCTTTTCCAATTTTTTAATTAATCACCCCCAACACGGCATACTACCAAAAGACAAAAGAAACTGTCACGTGGCCAATGAGTGACTAACTGCACCTGTTGTATTATAATTTGGTTTTTAATATTTGCTTCACAGAGAAAAATCCATTGAAAAGTTATATAGAATGAAAGTAACTTAGTAAAAACATACTTAGGGAATAAATGTTTGATTAACAAAGAAAGAGCTGTAGAGCTTGAACACAATGTTCATAAGATGATGTGAACAAACAAAATATTTCCATTACTTTCCAATTTGTTAATCAAATATTGATTACCTACAAACTTGTTTTTCAGAGTTACATTTTTGTCTTGATATTATCTGAGGAGCAAAGTTTTTTTGTAATGTCATATTGTCTGTTTTCTTTTTTTTATAGGATTTCAAAACTTGTGTGCCATCAATTCCTCTGTTTGCTGATCTAAATGTGACATATTGAGAAAGAGATTTTGCCAGAAGTAAGGAATAATGGTGACTCAGTAGATTTTTTTTAAGGACTGCTTCAACTTAGAAGGGACACAAAGGAGAACAAAGAGGACTCTTTCACAAATAACCACTCAATTTGATTTTAATTAATTAATTTGTGGAATTTGAAGCAACGGTTTTTATCACAAAATATATACTATAAAATGCTGGTATCATTATTTCAAATGTTGATAAACTGCACTTCTCTCATTAACTTGAGGGTGTAGGGCCAAATGCATATTTGTATCTGCTGCATTCGAGAAGCACTTTAGAGAGCAAATCAAGCAGAATCTACTTATATTAATGAACAGTGTGACTTTTTCTGTTTCTCTTGTCCGTAGCAATGGACTCTTCCACTTAAATGTAACAAGTTTGCTGATAAAAATATCTCCTATCCACCATTTGAAACAATGGATTCTACCACTGAAACAAGTTCAGTGGGGGTTTTTTTTGTTGGTTTTTTTAGTCATCTTATAGAAATTCACAGGGAGTAACGTTTATGGTAATAAAAATAGCGATTCAAATTTCATCGATAAAACATTTTTATCCACTTTTAATTCTAGAAAATGTAAAAGTTAATAAAGATCTGTTGATTTATCTGTTCATTTTTTGTTTGAAATTCTTCAAGTTAAATATTGGTAGTTAATTCAGTTCTCATTTGGTGTCTATAAATATGATCTTTCGCCTGAACTGAATATAAATAAACAGTTTTTTCACAAAGCTTGAAAATTACACACTACAACTTACCACCTGTTATGAGCTGAGATATTATGGTTATGCTACAAAAATCTTTATTATGGTGAATAACTTGAGATTAGCTACTGCTAATGAAATTATTTCATTTTCTCTCAAGTCCTGCTGGTTATTCTTTCCATTAGTCTGAAAAGGTGTAACCCTTTATAGGGAACCCCTACAAATATTTTAGATATCCAAACAACCTTTTTTGTATGTTAATCTAGACCTAATTACAAGATATTTTCAGTTGCAAGCTTTCTGAAATTTCTTTGTTTATGGGTGATGAAGTGACCAAACATGGAAAATATAAAAAAAATTAAAGTAGAAATTTAAATAAAACATACAATTAAAGAATAACATTCAATAAAATAAATAGATATAAAAAATTGATATTGACAAAAAAAAATAACACCTCTGGGTTGATTTTAAAGTTTTATTGTGCGGACCAAAAACAGGCTAATTTAATGCCTCAAAACAGTTTCTGTCTTTGTTCAACTTTGCTAAGCTTGCAGACCACATTGGTGCGGATTATGTTGTCTTTGTGACTACAATATTTGCATGTGGCTGACAGGACCTCAGGTGATCATATATATTCACATGCCCCATAACAGGTTAAAGGTTATGCTACCAAAATCTTTGTTTTCTATTATTTTTAATCAGTTCAACTGAACAGTCAACTTTGCTATGAGATAAGTCTTGCATGACTGTACAGTACTCAATATTTCATATGTAGGACACTATTTAGGATTAAATATATTCTAACTGCTACATTGTTTTACATACCATATATCACTAGCTAAAAGATTACACAATATGGCCTCAAACCAAATTGAATATGTGCATTGAATATGTGGATCACAGATCAATGGTTCATCAAGTATCTTCAACTGACCAGGCTTATCTGGGGAAAAGAATTACCATTTAGGATATTATGTGCCCGACAAATCATGACTATTTTCCAGAAGATTCTCATTTTCTTCTGATGTTCTTTAAATACATTTTATTACTTTATTCTGCCAAGAAAGTTTTATGGATTTCTGCACTCATTCATTGGTGAAAGTTGCAAAGCGATTTGTCTTGGTACTGGATATCTGTCTCCCAAACAGTTCCTCTCCATTGCACTTTAGGGGGAAGGTCAGAAAATTTGTCTATGATTAACCCAGAGGTATAAAGGCATTTTAAAGAAGTGCCTACTTTAAAAAGACCTTTTGTGGAGATTTGTATAAGTTGTCACACATTTAAATGTTCCTATCTTTATTTAAATACAGGGATTTTATAAATTTCCGTTTCCTAAAAATATTATATTTACAGTAATTTTTATATTAACAAAAAAAACTGAATGGTAATTTTTTCATTGCCATTCATAGAAACTGAATTTTAAACAAATTCAAACTTCCAAAATTTTTGAGGCCAATATTTACTCAATATTTTCATTTGAAAGTGTCCCGAAATGTATGTTTTTACATGAGAATAAATTTTAAAATAAACATGTTTTTGTTTGAATACATCATTTTAATTTGGTATATGTGTATTTTCTCTGACTTTTATATTTGGTCTCCTGTATATGCATGTCATATCCTCACAAAATCACTCAAGAATGATTTGTTGGATCTTGATTAAACTTAGTTGATCTGTACAATATCTTGTTGCTTGAGGACAGGAATTTCTAGAGATCTTAAAATTGTTGACAATTGGAGTCATTTTTATCTTTTATATTAAGATAAATTATATTCATCAAGTAGTTTTTCTGAATACAAATAACAAATACATATTGACATTTATACTATAAATATGATAATTATAATGACATTTATTAGTGAGAGCCTATATTTGCCCGGCGTTGGTGTGAGCGACTGCTAAACGATCAAATGATGGATAATTGTATATCTGTCAATTGGATATAAAATTATCCATCATTTGATTTCATACTGTCGACATAAAAGAGCCGCATTATATTCGTGCCTAAAATACGAACGTGAGAATGGAGAAGCCAACCAAGTGTAGGATAAAAAGACTCCTGCCTACCATCTGACCTTCGTTAGCTCAGTCGGTAGAGCAGCACCGCGTATAGGTGGCGTCCAAGGTGGACGCGGCTTCGATCCCCGCACGGAGTTCGTTTCTTTATTCACATTTACGATTTAGGCCGCTCGTTTAGCAGTCGCTCACACCGACGCCGGGCAAATATAGGCTCTCACTATATACTACAAATAGTAAAACAAATTTGTAATCTTTTTAATACTGTGACAGCACAACACCAAATGAAATAATATCACAAAAGATTGAGAAGATAAAGACGGCTTTAAAGGTGCATTATGTGATACTTATGTGTATTAAATGTTCTGCCAACAATTGTTGTCCGAAGAATGGATCGGCCGAAACGTCGTGTTTACAACACAAATAACAAGGAGTTCAATCGTCCGAAGAACCATTTGAATTGTTGTGTTGTTCAATTCTTTAGAATAATGAAAAATTCCTAGAAGTGTAAACTTTCATTCAAATGTTATTATATAACACAATTCAAAAACTAAAATTACAGTTCATTAAATTGGATAAACAAACGAAGCTGTCGAAGGTGCGAGTTTGGAGCTAGCTAGAAAAGTATCTCCCTTCTCGGCTCGAAGTGAGGTAGCAATAGAGTTATCTCCCTTAGATTTGCCATCTATCATAAGATCGCTTCGCTTTGATTCTTAATAACTTATTAAAATATTGTTGAAAAAACCAATTGGGGCAATTTTCAAGAGATTTACTGGCCTGGTTTAAATCTTTTAATATCCAACATAGCAATGATACAACAAACGAGTTTTTAATTATTTGTGGAGATTAACCAGGTAAGTCCTTTTACATAACAATAAGCCTTGGTTCAAGGGAGATAACTCTTTAGCCTTAGAAGCTGTTTGAATTACCCACCATAAAATTGAACATTACCTTTGTTTTAAATGAAATATTTATACGACCGGGCGGCACAGGATTCGTCCTGGTGCCGGAAAGTTCTGAAAAGCATTGCCCGTGATTCGTCCCGTGACCCTCGTCCAGCTAGCTCAGGATTCGTCCCGAGATCAAAGGATTGGATCACGTTGGTCACGGGCCCGCGTACTAGTGAGATTTTCGAAACTGCCCGCACGTACGCGTGCGGGACCCCACACTAAAAACAACCTTGCACTAATTTAGCGCTTTTTGCACTAGAAAACAAGAAACGCGCGGAATCGGCAACAGGAGTGAACGGCTGCTATCGCCTGGTGGTTCTGACCAGCTGGTGCAGCTGCCATGCCATTTCCAACTGGGGTAACTGAGGCGTGGTGTATGGCACTGCGTAAGCAATGACCAACCTCATCAAGCTTGAGATAAAGTTTAACTTGCTCTAAAAAATGTCTCGCAACACTAGTTGGGGACAAGAGCCATTTTTGGCTAGCCAGAAGGACCCCATCCTAAACTCGACTTCATGTGGTGAGGCAAGTAAATAACTACCTTTATTTTAAATGGATTATAAATGTAATTTCTTTGTTTTGTTTTAACGTCGGTGAATTAAATGAGTGCAGCGTTTGAATTGTCTACTACCGAAATTCTGGATGCTCGACTTTTTCGGTTGGCATCTGGATCATTGTTTAACAATAAATTTTGATGAGAAGTTCAAGAAGATCCATTTAGATTTACGAAAACAAAAAAAACATAAGGAACGCAAATCGAAAAATCCGTTCTGAAATTAAATAAATTTTATGCGTCTCCGAAAATTCAAATTAATTTAAAAACCAAGAAATCGTTATTTTTTCACTTTCTGATGATTTCTTTGTGTAAGAAGAAGTAATCGCAATTGCTCACTGAGAATTTAATATTTACAAAGGACGTTTTATTTATTTCATCCATTTTTAATTTTCTTCCAATCATTTTTCTAACAACGACGATAGAGGCCAACTTGATGACGGCAAGTTTATGATAAACTTACATGAAACTCTTGTCGAATTAATTTATGACGAAAAAAAGTAAGTTTTTATTAGAATTACCTCATTTTTTTCTACTTAAGATTTAAATTTATCGATTTTATTTATTTGGCCTGTTGGGAAAAGTAAAAGATAAGAAGATTTAATGGCGATTGTAACCGTTTCCGCGTTAAATGCAAAACATATTGTACTTTATATCGGTCACTAACGACTGAGATTTCCGAGTGTTTCCCAGCTCCTCGTCGATTATGAGGAGCGTAGGTTTAGGTTACATAAGTTTAACAGCGTCGATCAGGATTATTGCACCCATGCATTTTTTGTCTGTACAATATCTTCAGAAGTAAATGGAAATCTACCAAATTTGTATTATCAGAATATTTTAATAGGATGTACAAAGTAATTTAACAAAAAAAAAAAATCATTATTTTTCAACTTGCATGTAATAATTTCAAAGAAGAAATCGAAAATATGAACTGGACAGTAAATTTAGCACCCTTCCTTTATATTTGGTTGCAACAATGACTGCCTCCAAACATTTCTTGCTGTCATCTATAAGCTTCTTGCACTTGACAGTTGGTAGTTTCACCCACTCTTTCTTTTTAATTTGTTCAAGCTGTTGAATGTTTGCAGCATTCCTGCGGTGTATGGTACACATTGAAAACTTGACACCAGATTTAAGCTTTCTCCAAAGATTTTCAATGGGATAGAGATTAGGACGCATTGCCGGCCAGTTTAAAACAGTTCAGTTTTTCCCTTTTCAAACAGTCTTGTGTGCTTTTGAATGTCTCCTTTAATTTTTTGTCATGCTGGAACACTAATAATCTTCGGACCAAACCTAGTTTTCTTATACTGGGTAGTACATTTAGCTCAAAAGATCCCCAGGTAATCCTTTGATTTCATGATTCCTTTGATAACGGTCAATGCCTCCAGTATCAGTGGCAGCAAAGCAGCCGCATAACATTAAATAAAGTGTTCATTCCATTTTAAGCGAAAGCCAAAAAGGACCTACATTTTTGTTTAAAAATTATTTATGTAATAATTTCTGACTTACAACAATTATACATTCTTGTTTATAATATCTATTTATTATGTAGGAACAAAATATTTCACCAGAAAATCGATACCTGCTTTTAAAAACCTAATCAAAATTTTTTAAATTCTGTTCGATTTTTTTTACTGTTTTTCTCGAAATAAAATAGCCAATTTTTTGTCTGAACAAAAAATAAAATATTTTCATTAATTATAACGTACATTTTGACTGTTATAAATTCAGAAAAAAAAAAAAAAAAAAAAAAAAAAAATCAATAATGACGCCATTATCGATGACAGTATGAAAAGTTTTTATAAATATATAAATTAATAAAATCTTTTCATACTGTCATCGATAATGGTGTCATTATTGATTTTTAGTTAAAAATCTACCAAAAAAAAGTTATTTTCAAATCCAGATAATTTTAGCGAAAATACTTAGTTTTATCATCGGTCAACTAAACTGCGATAAAAATGTCATACATTTTGCTTTAAAAAAATATAAAACGAATTTCTAAAACTATCTATTGGCAACTTTCAATGGAATTGATCGATATTTTTATCGGCCGTCGATAATCAAACCAAACTGTTTCAATACTATGGTCGACGGAGGGGACACAATCCATTTTTTTAGTGAATGTATTCATTTCGATTTATCTACCCTGACATACGCTGTACTTTCTTTATTTGATAGATACAAACTTACTATACCTTTTAAAACTTTCTTTTAAAATAGTATTTATTTATCCATCCCAGTCAGTTTCTCTGGTTTATCTATTCCAATCTGTTTCTTATCTCTCTACATCTTCCTTCATCTATTTATTTTTTCTCTCTCTCTCTATATATATATTTGTCACTTGAAAAGCTAAATTTCTCGTCTTCCATTAACACCGTTTTTATTTGATTACTTTCCCAGTGCAGCTGAGCAAAAGAGAATTGTGGAAAATAATGCGTTGGAGAAAAATGAAGCTACGCATCTGTTGCGGTACATCATCACCCCGGTTTCAAATTACGGAAAAACTGCTTCTCTTTATGGATTTAATATTTGAGAACTTTCTTGCACAAGTCTGGGCCACTCAATGAGGACTGAACTCACTGCAGTAATAATGGTCTGTACGATAAGCTTGCCAACTATTACTCCATGATGAGCCACCCTGGGATGTTGGCTTATAGTTTACATTATGGACATAAAAAAAACTGGCAGTACTATTTTCACTGATCTCAGAAAAGTATTTAATATAATTTTCATTATTAATTCTTTTCTACTGGTTATTTGATATTGTTTTCTACAATATTGAAAAGACTAAAATTGTTAGTAATGACTATGTAAGAAAATATATGTTTAACAATACAGGAACATTTTTTAAAATCCTCTCAAATGTAAGCCACTTTCAAAGCATTTTATAATAATGTTGTACATCCATCTTGGACTTTGAGAAAAAGGAACACTGTAGACTTGGTTTATAAAAATGATATATTTTTTATTGCATTGTGCCGTGGCAGAGAATGAAGAGTGGGGGAGAGATAATGAGAACTGGCAGACTTTTCCTAACTGGGAAATTGGTGTTGTGTTTTCCCAAGCCACAGCTGCCTAAATATCTAACAATAAATCCTTAAAAATTTATTTAATTTTTAAGAGAAGCTTAAGAATGTTCTAATATCAACCTTTTTTTATTAGGTTGATGCAAAAGTTCCCAGTACCATCTTTTGCACAATATTAGGAAAATCTTGGAAGTGTCTTTGAAGTTGACGTGACTCTTTGTTGCTTGTGCATGCATACACTTTAAGAATTGTTTGTAGAAATGTGATCATTTTACTTTATTTTAATGAAAATCATGGCTGAATATAAAATTCACATTCAACACAGTTTATTCTTCATGTTTAATCTGGAAAAAGAGCTCCAGAAGCTAAGCAATGGGTCACTGAAGTTTATGGTAATGATGCAGTAGGTCCAAGTACATGTCGGGAATGGTTAGCAAAGTTTTTAAAAAAAATTGAACTTTAGGACTAAGAATGCTCTGGAAGACCACAAAAGTTGAGAAACTGAAGAATGGAGGAACTTTTGCAGCAGAAACAACAGAAAAATTAGAGGTGAATCGGTCAACTGTAGTATGTTGTTTAGAAGCCTTAGATAAAATTCAGAAGCTAGGAAACATGCATTCCACGTGTACAGAAAGGAACATTGGTCAGCATTTAAACACTTGACTTTCTCTTCTTTCTTGACACTGAAAGTCAGTCACTGGTGATGAAAAATATATTTATTACGAGAATCTGAAATTAAGAAAATTGTAGCTAGGTCCAGGACAGTCTTCAACATTTCAACTTAAATGGAATCTACCAAGGAAAAAAGTTCATCTCTGTCATTTGAAGGGAATTCTTTATTATAAATTGCTGGAATGTGGACAAACTTGCAAATGTGATGCAGCAAATGATCATGGTGCTTGGATAGGAAGTTCCTCTACATGTGGCCTATTCTCCAGACCTGCCACCTTTGGACTATTACTTGTCTTGCTCCATACAACACTCCTTGTCTAATCAGCAACTGCAATTCATCGAATCAAAACCAGAATTGTTCTTTTATATACTTCATGACTCAGTAATGATGCTATGAATTTATATGAGTAAAAGATTTTGCCAAAAATGCTGGAAACCTTTGCATCAACCTAATATGCTGGAATACACGATTTAACTGAAATGTGATGTAAGGTCAAAGAATGCCAATTTTGATGACTGAATAATGATGCTATGAATTTATGAGTAAAAGATTTGGTCAAGTAAAATGTGGGGAACTTTTGCATCCACAAGTATACATAGATTTTATTCTTGTAATATTTTAGGAAGCGTACTGAAGCTTCAAGTACCATTGAAAAACATTGGAGAGGCTATATAGGTTGTATAAGATACAGAGACAGTTTACTGGTAAGTAAAGCAAAATTAACATACATAAAACTATGATACATTGTTCCATTTAATTAAACTCAACTAAATATATAGACGGCCCTGACGGCTGGGGCCTAGAATATACCGACTGCATCCACTGCAGAGGGGTAAGATCCCCATCGAACAGGAGCCACCTGTTCTATCACCAAAGTTGCAAAACTCTAGTTAAAAATTTTTTTTTTTTAAATCACCTTTCACCACATTAAATAGTCCGTGTACATAAATTGTTTATTCAAAAAGAAACCAAATTCAGCACTAAATGACCCACCAAGGGTCGATGTGTCGTTAAACAAAAACAATCAAATCAAAACACTCAACATTTTGTCATTTTATTTTTTCTGGTCTTGTTTCACCGATCATTATCTATTGACCATTGACAAAAAAAACATGCATGATAATAAAATTTAAAAAATATAAAATTAAATTTTATGAATGATTAGAAATATCTGGAAGGAAATCAAGACCCTATTTTAAAAAATGTAATTAAAATTTAAAAAAATGTTTTTAAGATTTTTCTTGGCTTGGCAAAGTTAGAAAAAAAAAAGCGCAAATTTTTTAAAAACAAAATTTCATTAATTATGGTAAAACAACCTTTTAGCACAAAGGTTTTCGGTGAAACGTCAACCTGATGTAAAGTCTGACACAATCTTTCACTTGTTATCCCCTACCATACTGAATATTGCCCATACCAACCCCATAGTTATCATGGCTTGGTTATAATGCGGTCAGCTATCTTGGACCCCAACATCCGCGTTATAATGAAAGGCCTGTAGTATAATCTGCGTAGCTGATTATAAGAGTTACATATTAGTATCCCAGTTTATTTCTCTCTTTTTAACCCAATTAACAAATTAGGAAAAAAGTTAGGTTCCCCAGATATTCTAAAACCTTGAAAATAATTTTCAATAATTTTAAAGTTAAAGATAGAAACATTAGTTGAGATCCGTTTAGATTTTATTAACTTATAATCTAAAACATTTGTTTTTGTTTCTTCTTTGTGTGCATTCGGGTAGTAACATTGTAACTATTAACAAGGAATCTTTTTTTAAATTACTATTTTCTTTAACCAGAATGCAACATTAAGAATGCTTACCTTCTGCGGCAGAGCCAGTCCAAAATTGGGGGGGGTCCAATTTGCCATTTTATGACCATTTAAGTGGCTAAACATAGCTAGATTATCTCAAGAAAATGGCTAAAGATAGTTAAACATTAGCAAAAATTGTTAAAGAAATGGTGCTAAAAGTTTTGTCAAAATGTAACCTTGTGGTGAGGTGTCACAATTTTTTTAAATTTGTATATTTATTTCTGTCTTCCTGTCAGTCTACCCACACCCCCACGGTTTTCTCTTCTTTTCTGCACAACTTATGAGGGTTGAAGAAGTTGAGGGTCTGGGACCCTCCCCTAGCTCCACAATTGCTTACCTTAGCTATTGGCAAACTTTACAGATAGCAAAGTCTAATATGGCTGGGATTCAGTTGAAAAAACAATTCCTGCTTTGTATAGGCTGCCTCTTCATATATATTCTTTCAGATATGAATTTTGATCCAGTGTAATCAAAACAGTATTGGAAGAGGGCAAAAGGATAAGTTTGGTTTAGGTAGAATAAATAGATTTACTTATTAATGACTGATTGTGTCATTAAGCCAGTTTCAGTGTAGTTGAGCTGGGTTTAAACTAATAAGAAAAATGGTAGTTAAATTTGGTATGTCCGATATCAGAATAAAGATTATTTTCAAAAATATTGATATTCTCCGATGTGACCATCTTTTCACTTAGGCTGTTCCATGTGTTTGCTACTCTTGCAGAGAAGAATTTTTTTCTAACACCAGTGGAGGTCTGAATTTGTAATTTATGGCTGTGTCCTCTGGTTTTACTGCAGATAGATGAAGTCAGCATTTTCTTATCAGTGGATACTAACATTCATTGCTCAAAATTGAGCAATGAACATCAGTATCCACTCTATGTATGTTGTTCAGGATTCTATAGACCTCTAGTAGGTCAGCACATTTTCTTCTGTATTTAAGGGTCTCTAGATTAAGTGGTTTTAATTTTACAGTGTAGGATATATATCAACCTTGGTGGCTCGCCTCTGAACTTTTTCTATGGCATCTGAGTTGTGCAGGAAGCAAACTCCAGATGGGGATGTACCAGAGACTTGTACAGCAGTAGGAAGCTCTTCTCATCAATGAATTTAAATGAGTATCTCATGTAGCTGAGTGTTTTATTTGCTGTATTCACTTTGTTTTGTATATGAGCAGTGAAGTTAAGTGAGTTATCTATATAAACACCAAGATCTTTCTCCACTGTAGTTTTCTTCGGTGTGTGTATATAGTCTAATTTATTAACCAATTTCTTTTAGTTACTTCCATTTGCAATTTTGTTGGTCAAATTCTTTCTGCACATTTTTTCTTTTAAAATTTCTCCCAGAAACATTTTCAGCAAATGAGCTTGAAACATTACAATTCCATGGCAACTAAGGTAAGTATTTACTTAGTTTCCTTTCTTTCTTGTATTTTCTTTAATGAACCAATTTATTTATGAGTAAATAAATAAATATGAAGGTGACGGTGACGGTAGTGCCAATAGTGGACGGAGCCCTGGGAACAGTCCCCAAGAACCTAGCAAAAAGGCTGGAAGAACTAGGAATCCGGGGTAGAACTGAGACTATCCAGACGACATCACTACTGAAATACTGAGAAGAGTCCTGGAGTATTGAGGAGACTTGCTGTCACTTGACCTCCAGTGAAAACCACCAGCTGCTGTTGGTGGTGTGAAAAACTCTAATAACAAGCCCGGCTGCTCCACCACGCTAGTGATCACGAGTTCAAATCACGGTAGGGGAATGGGATTTTACATATCGGTTTACTCCCCTATTTTTGGTCAGGATTGTTCTTGTTCTTGTTACATAGGTAAGTAAAATCAACTCTGACTTTGTCCTGGAGTTTGACAATAATAATAATAACTAGCATTCCAAGGGAAATTATGAATCACCACCACCACCCATATATGCTGTGTTGGGGGTGATCAATTAAAAAGTTGGTGTACGATCACTAAAAAAAAAATGTTTGAATTTTCAAAAAACAAGCGAGCATAGTGACCAATTTAGCATACACTTACATTGAAAATTGAAACCCCCACTAAAACCCTATTTTGGAGGGGAATTTTCAAAAAACAAAGGGGATTGCGTGTGCAAAATTTCTAGTTTCTACTATGAAAAGTTAGTACTGATACAGTCCAGATACATAGATAGATACATATAAATGCGTGAACACATGAATAACCTAAACCTTTGGTAGCAGTGATTAATAATAATAATAATGTCATTTGGTCAGTTGATTCAAATCTTTTCACGTTTCATTTCTGGTCTCATAAACATCGACTGGAAAGTTGGGAATACAAAAAAAATACAATACATTTTCATCTGGAATTCCAACACTGAGACAAAAAAACAAGTAAGTCTGGTGATATCATAAGGTACTGTTGGGGTGCCCCAGGTTAGTGGTAACATGCTTCAGCCCCAGAACCATGCCTGACCCCGGTGTCATCTTCGAATGAAGGCTTTGTTGGTGGCGGGGATGTTGTTTTTGCAGCAGCACGTGTTAGGAATCGTCAACCAAAACTGACAACATAGTTTTTAAGCTGTTCCAGCTGGCTGGCTATGTATGTAGTATCATGCGTACAGGCTGCACCAATCGATCTAGAGGGCTGGAAATTTAAACATTTACTCATTATATTCCCTCTCTAAATAGATTTTTAGTTGGGGGATTCAATTTGCAATGTAAGTTTATGCTAAAGTGGTCCCTTAGTCCAGAAGCATTCACGTTTGTTTTATTTTAAATCCAGACATTCTTAGGTATCACTGGCCAACAAAACGTGGGAGAAGTAACTTATTCATTGATCACTCCTTTTCACTGTGCACAGGCCTGGTCACCGTACTTGGAGAGAGATGAAAATCTTTTAGAAAATGTCCAGAGACAAGCAACTAAGTTTGTACCAGAATTAAAAAGTATGAGGCTAAAATTGTTAGAGAGATTGGGGAGACTTAATCGAAATGTTCAAGATTATGCATGGTTTAGAAGTAGTAAACCCTGATGTATTTCTTTTACGAGAAGGGGTACAAGGGACTGAGAGGCCACACATATACAGTAGAAGCAAATAGAAGTAGATTGAATATCAGAAAATTCTTTTTTAGCAATAGAGTGGTAGGACTTTGGAATAGATTACTGGAATATGTAGTGCTATCAACAGATCGCAATGATTTTAAGAAGAATTATGATGTTCATTACACCACCACAAAGGTTTAAGGCCCTAGATATTGTGTAAATATGATTATATATACAAATTGTATACTTTCTTTTTTTCACACTAAAATAAAATGTTCTAAAATGTTTCAATTTTTTAATTGATCACTCCCAACACAGCATGCTGCCAAAAGACATTGGTCACGTGATGGATTCTATTGAGTGACTAATCTGACCTGTATTGAATTATATATAATAGAGTAACATTAGTAGACAAAAGGCTGTATTTTAGAGGATTCATTATGAATTTTCAAGGCCAAACACACTGACCAATGAACAATAAGAAAGCAATCAATATTTAAATACATAGGTAGTCTTTCCTGGTGGTCTTCGGTTACTTGTTCCGACTGTTGATTGTGCAATCTCCTTTGATCCCTCAAAAACTGCCAGCTAGTTCCTGCAGAAGGCCTAAATGGGGCCTACCGGAATTTAATCCGGAAAATAAGAAAGATTTCTTTCTTTTTTTGATTGTTTGAAATTTGTTTCTTTTTCACACATCGATTCAACTTCATAAAAAAATTAAAAAATGATCTCATTCAGGGCAGGCTGCTGGTACTGCAAGAGAAGAAAGGGTAGGGGGGGGGGGTTGTGTTACTCTTACTGCTTAATTGATCAAGCAATAGGTAATGAAAATTAATTTTTATTGTAAAATATTTTGTGCCATTTGTAAGTATAATGATTGGAGAAGATTCTGATCTACTACTATTTCATTGGGAAGTTTTTCCGTCACAAACTTGGTCAAACTTTCATAAAAATTAATTTTATTCTAAGAAATCTGTGTGCCGTTTGTAAGTAAGTTTTGGAGAAGATTGAGATATGAAAATTATTTATTTCTTATGTTTAGAACCAGAGATTAGGTAGTTTCTAGTCAGCAAGAAAAAGAAAATGCAACTTAATCATACTTTAAAATTAGTTTTGGGCCGGATCAAAAAAATTCTTTTTGCTTCCAGATTCACAGAATTCTTGGAAATATCTTTTGCATAGAACTATTTTCTGGGAGAAAATTGGATTAAATGAAAGGAAAAGGTTATTTCTACAACTAGTCATATGTACATAAATTTTTTCTTCTGGTACAGTTTCATGATACTCTATATAAAGAGATTGAAAAATAGCCAAAACTGTCAAAATAGGTTTCTTCAGTTTTCTAAGCTGGTCAGGCCCATGGAACTAAAACAGGGCTAAAACAAATTTAAACAACGTTTTATTAGACATAATATGTCTAATAAAACGTTTTTATGTTTTTAAAAAATCTCTCCCAAAATAGGTTTTTAGGGAGTAGGGTTCAATTTGCAATTTAGTGATCACTGCCCAACAAAAGACATACCAATGGAGCTAGAGGGCTGAAACAAATTTAAACATTTACTCTTTATTATGTCTAGAAAAAACTTTTTTTTTGTTTTAACCCCCCCCCCCAATAGGTTTTATGGGGGAGGGTTCAATTTGCAATGTAAGTTTATGCTAAATTAGTCCCTTATTTTGTGTCCAAAAGCATTCACGTTTGTTTTGTTTTTTAAATTCAGAATCTTTTAGTGATCACTGCACAACAAAAGACGGTCACGTGACGGTTTCTATTAAGTGACTAACCAGACCTGTATTTTAGATAGTTATACCATATAGGTATTTCAGGTTTTTACAAGTATACAATTGTACTGAAAACTGGATATGTAGGAAAACCAAGCAAGGGAGGCTTACCTGTATTGAAAATCAGAAAAAAGGTGTGGCTTTTATTGTGTCTAGCTTATGTTATGGTAGATAAACAAATTGTTGAAAAATACCTAGTTTATTTCATATTTGATGTTATTAAATGAACAGGTATTGTAATATAAAGCAAATGGGCCACTTCATGATTGGCCATGATTGATGTATAAGAAATAAGGGGAGAAAGAGTAAAGTTATTGTTTAATATTTAATGTGTTTTACATAAAGAGGACATTATAAAATGGGTTCCTGTCATAAGCCAGTTAATGCCTCGAAAGTTTTGTAAACAAACAAAAGAATTACATGATTATAAAATAGTTTACCAGTTTTTATTAAATTTGACTAGTTTTAACCTAGCTGCTTTTACAGATCGGCCACAAGGACTTTATGGATTAGCAGAAGCTGATTTACACTTATAAACTCACTCCCTACAACTGACTCTCTGCGCTATATTTGTTGTTTTACATATGAGACCTAGTAGTCTTTTTTATAAATCAATCTTTATTATTATTGGATGAAGCTCAGAGTAAACTAGTCTCCCTCTGGCAATGAGGATGTGAGTTTGATTCTCACCGAAGGCTTACTCTTTATTTCCGATTGCGCTGTTATTCGTTGCCATAGAAACAGTGGCCAGAATTAATAAGTTGTATAAAAACAACTAAAATCAGGATGATGGTAAAAACTAGTCAAATTTAGTAAAAAGTGGTGTGTTACAATACTTTATCCAATAATAATAAAGATTGATTTATAAAATAGTTGTTTTGTGTGTATGTCTGTGTGGAAGAAACATATTGTAATGAATTTTTGTTTCTCCCTCCCTTGTCAGGAATGATAATTGCTTTTCTTGTCTCCACTTCAGATCCAGAAAGTTTGGAGAGGGTCTTGGATCCGACAACATGTGTATAATTATTATAAACGGAAAGACTATTTCCAAGCTCTTGCTGAGAAGAATGCAAAGATTCTATATGTCTTTCATGGTTTCTCATAGTTTTTATTGGTTTTTACTGATATCAGAGAATTGCACAAACACACACACATCTTTTCTTGAATATCTACAGAGATGTTAATCAAAATTCATCCCCTTATGTGGTTCACAGGTTTGTGCGACAAAAGAAATTTGATATATCACAGGCTGTTGAATATTCTTTAGAAAAAGTATCTTATCCTCTTATTTGATTAAAGACAGAGAATGTTCCTTAAAAAAAAAAAAGGTTGTTTGATACTGTCAGTTTCTCACCTCCAAACATTCACATCATATTATGACCTTCCATAGATCTCTCAGACACTAAAATATCCCCAAAACAGGCTCCACTGGATTCCCGCCCAAATCTACCAAGATGAGACATCAATCATTGAGCTGTCAACACTAGGCTCCAGGATTTTCTAACCAATCAGAGAACAGCATTTCGCGATATAAGCAAATGCTTTTTTACATCTTCAGAACAGCTGGACTTTTGATCTCCCTGACGGAGAGACTGCTGATTCTCACACATACACACACTAACATGGTTGCACAAAATCATACACCAACACACTGAGGCAAGTACTTAAAATATTGCTACTTCTTAGAACTATTTTCTGAACCTTAATTAAGAACCTTTACAAACTGTAACTCTCTTCCTTTTGTAGATTTCATGTATAATAAATATTCTTTATTATATATTTTACATTTTCGTGTTTTCATTCATGCTTGTTGTATTTTATCTATTTGTCTGTATGTCAATTTCAGCATCCCCCCCCCCATATCACCAATCCTTTATTGTCAGGCCAACATTGTATATGTTCCTTTCTTTTCTTCACCATGTGTCCAGTCATTTCATCTCACTGACACTTCTAACGACACGCTAAGGGTTAATTTACATACACCCTAGCATAAGTGAGCGACACACGTTTTGCCCCATAGACTTACAAATAAGCATATTGCTCATCCCGACCTAACATCAGAACACAACTTTAATTGTAGCTAGGAAACATTATATACAATCATTTATCCTCATGAAGTCAGATAAATAATTTCTCTCCTCTACAAATATACATTTCCCGCTATGAAAGAATCAGTCGGCCATAAAGCCATATATTCAGATATAAAACATCAATTGATTCATCAATTAATTGCCTATTGGATCTGTATTTTTTGCAGCCGTCCAAGAAACAGTATCTAATGGAAACTTATATAAATGTTATTCAAAGACAGGTCTGGTTAGTCACTCAATAGAAACTATCACATGACCAACCGCTTTTGGCAGTATGCCATGTTTGGAGTGATCAATTAAAAAAATTAGAAAAAGATATGATCAATGAATAAGTTACTTCTCTTGCCTTTTGTTGGGCAGTTATCACTAAAAAGTCTGAATTTAAAAAAAACAAACATGAATGCTGGACACAAATTAAGGGATCAATTTAGCATAAACTTACATTGCAAATTGAACCCACCACTAAAACACCTAATGGGTGGGGGATTTTCAAAAAACAAAAATCAAACGTTTTTTGTAGACAAAATAAGGAGTACATATTGGAGTTTTCAGTCCTCTAGCTTCATTGGTGTGGCATGCACGTGCAATACATACATAGGTTTCTTCAATTTTTAAGTTGGTCTGGCTATGTTGATAGTTTTGGTTGACAGTTTTTAAGAGCTAATAGAAAGCATCAACAGAACTTAAGGCGGTCAATTCATTTTCTTGTTTCTGCATTGTCTTGCCTTTGAAAAATTATATTGTAATAATTGCTATCAACAGAAGAAGAGGATTTGTTCTACCTCAGGACGGCATCAAATTAATCAGTCCAACACAACTTTGGGCATTTATATGAAACAGTCTACATACACAAGAAAATAACAAATCACATTTACACACACACATTATATATATATGTTGTATGGATGTGAGGGAATCCAACAGAATGACAGATGTGGTTAGACGATGTGGAAAAGGAAAAGAATGAGAAAAGCTGGTTACATCTCAAACGTGATAATAAACATGTTTGAGATGTAACAAGCTTTTCTCATTCTTTTCCTTTTCCACATTGTCTAACCACATCTATCATATATATATATTTACGCTTTTTGTTTTGTATTTATTTATGCCATTTTATCTATGTGAATTAAAGAAATGATTCTGTTTTTTAAAATCTTTGGACATTTCAGGGCCCAACTTTATGAATTCAGAAAAGAAAGACAAAGGACAGAATTTGAGACAGCTCAAAGCATTCAGAAGCACCACCAAGCTGAACTTGTCCGTAAATATCATCATTTGGTCAGCACTCAACATATTCCTAGAGTCTACAATAATCCTTACAGGTGAAGAATCATAATCCTGAATTACACTTGCCCTTAACACAATTGGCTGAATTTTTTGTTTGCTGAATTTTTATTTTTCCGAAGGTTCATTTGCCCAAATAAACAAAGGGAGACAACTTGAGTAACTGAATGGTCTTTTCTTTGATACTGTATAGCATTAACAAAATACCTGTTAATTTTTTTCTAAAATTAGTGTGATGGGGGTTGTAAATTTAGTATTTATGATAAGGAATTTATTTGGCAAAATATATTGTATGTTTATGATTTATGAAAAAAAAGGATCTTTTTGGGACAAGTATATAAGCGACTTAGTATTTACAATAAAATGAATTTTATTTTCAGTTTTTTCAGGTATTTGGATGAATATTTTAAAAAGGAGTACTAGTTTACAAGACCAGTCCTGCCTCGTAAAAATAGAAAAAAAGATTTTTCACAAGTAATTTCTACTATTTATTTTATGAAATGTTTGATATTTTTGCATTTCAATTTTCGGTATTTCAGCGATTAGGTATTTTGACCATGCTTGAAAAGATTTTTTTTAAATGAGAGAATTCATAAAATAAATAAACATACCTAACAAGGGGAAAATAATTTGTATGAGCGACAGAAAGTAATGATTTAGCATTATAATTACATTTAAAAAAAAAAAAAATAAAACAACTTCAAAAATGAACTTTTCGTTTTACAAGGCGGGTCCCGTCTCGTAAACTCCTTTTTAAAATATCTATGTTAATCTAAATACCTGAAATAAAATTTATTTCATCATAAATACTAAGTCTACAATAGATACTTTTTTTTTCTTTAATCGTAAATAAATTCATTATCATAAATACTAAATTTTAGAATTTGAGCCATCACACTAATTTTAGAAAAAAAAACAAAAACAAAGACTTACCGCAGTAAAATAAATACTGGCGGCGAAGAAGTGATTAGTAAACAAACCGTTCAACACCGACTCTGCTCATTTATTAAGAACAGGTACAATGCCAACTTTTATTCATCCCATCAGTCAATTGAAATCATTTATTAATTTGATTTAAAATTAGGGCTGAATTTGAATGTGATATATTGATCCTATCTCAACAGATACTTTTTAGAAGGACCAATGTAAATCAATGATTGAAAAAAAATCATGCTAAAAATTTGAAAAACCAGCATTAAAATTTGGGTAGAGTCCAAGAATGCACACGTAGAATTGAGAGAACTCCTTAAAAATTAAAATAAATTATCTCCCTCTTGAAAAAACAACAACAAAATTAAAATTTTTATTAGTGCAGCATTTTTGACATCGAGTGTTTTAAACATTTAAGGTTTTTTTACTTTTTTACTGTTACTTTTGTGTACAGATTTTAAAAAGGGAGATAAGCGTTAGTTGATTTTTAGCAAACAAGAGCTGAAATAGCCTAAAAATCAACTTTATGGACGTATTCTACGAATCAACCAAAATTTGACTAAAATAGGCCAGAAAAATTGATAAATGTTGACTAAATCTAAAGAATTCCTCCACAAATGATCAGTTATAATTCATTCAATTTCATCTTCTGTTCATCATTTTAGACCTGGTGACAGCAGAGACAAGTTTTTAAAATCTGCAAGGATTCCATACGCTAAAAAAAGAAAACAATTTGATAACAGAACTGAAAAGATTTTGGATTCAATTAAAAAAATGCCTAAATGGGTCACCAAAACAGCAGGTGGGTTTTCTTCGCTCAAAACTGGAGAGGTATACTGGGATCTACCGTAAGATTGTCCACCCGATAGATCGCCCATGGGCGTTTATTTTAGGGTCAAGTTTTGTAGATGAACATTTGAAAGCATCTATGGGCAGAGTCCAAGAATGCACGTGTAAAATTGAGAGAACTCCTTTAAAAAAAAAAAAAAAAATTAAATTGGTTTTATTAGTGCAGTGTTTTTAACATCGAGTGGGCGAGTTAGTTGATTTTAGGCTAAGAGTTATCTCCCCTATCTTACTGAAAACCTAATTTTAGAGGTAAAAGTAACATTTACATAGGTAAATCAATAAGTCCATAGCCTAAAGAAGATATAAAGCATTTTCTTTTCTTTTTTTTTTACACAGAAAATATTTATTTTTCAACATAACTGAATCAACGTAGCCACAATCACTGACCCAACCAAACAAATAAAAACCATGGTGGCTAGGCATTCTTCCATTTTCACTAATCTGTCTCTGTGCTCTTGGTCACATTTTTTGGCAAAGAGCCTTGAAAAGTTACAGATGTAGTCCAATAGCCACTTTCTAAAAAGTTTTCATTTTTGGAAATTTGTCTTTTTTCACTTGTTTTTGGGGGAGGTGCTCGATTTACAATAATAATCCATCATGAAATGGACACCTTTTTTCCGCCACTGCCGTGACGTGGGTGTTTATGGATAAGCTTGGTTGGAATGAAACCTCCAATTACCCCAACCTCTGACGACTCAGCCTAGCATAACCACCATCACCATTTTTTGGGGTCTGTCAAAGATTTTTCCCATATGGTAATTGCATCTTTCCTTTCTGCCATTTTAGCTCACAAAAGGTTTTTATAGGAATGTTTTACTTTCAGATCGTGTGTGTGTGTGTGTGTGGGGGGGGGCTTGTATTACCAATTCTGAACTATACACATTCATTTTATAAAAATCTACATCTTATTCTATCATAAGATTACTCTGAGAAAGTGTTTCTCTCTTAATTCTCTTTTTAACCTTGTTTTATAATCCCATTTGCCAATGATAATTCTGTCTGTTGCTTTGACAATCCAAGGGCCTTTTCTCGATCCAAAGGAGGTTTGGCTGCAGCATTACAAACCAAGTCGGCAAACTTTAGCCATGGAAACTGATTTTTACCATTTGGAAAAAGCAAGGAAAGAAATGAAGGATTATGAATGGACTCGGAGACATCATGATGATCTGTATGAATTGGATCTTTACAGGAATTTTGTATCAACCATCCCTTAACATAATCAGGTTGGCTGTTAGTTTGGTAGATGAAACAACTGAATAGAGTCTATGAAGTTAATTCTAGTTGCTAAGGCCTATTACAGTGGGATGGATTGCTTCCTTAACAAGTTAAATAGAAAAATACTTTTAGAATAATTCTTGTGTGAATTTTGTTAGGGGTGTATTAATCATTGTATATGATATGGTCGGTCTATTTTCTAACGTTTTGGCCGTGTACCCTCTGTCGGGTGTTCTTTGTTCTAGAATGTGGAATCACACGTGTGTTCGAGGAAGTGATTCCACATCCTAGAACTGTGATGGTCCCGAAGGTGACTTACCTCATTCAAAGAGACTGCGTCTGTGTCTCGCATGTGTTTCCGACATTTGCAATGTAAGTGAAACACATGTGCGTGTTGGGAGCAGTCTTTATTCAAATTCAGGCAGTTGTTTATGCGCCTGGAAGTTACGCCAGCCATTCATGAATACGCGTCAGTTGCTGGCTACTTAAGGGCACAAGGGAGATAGGCAGCACTCAGCAGCTGATCGTTGTTAACGGATGTGGATAGGTTGGTTTGACCTTTTGCGACTTGTGTGTATTGTGGCCCGTGGGTCCCATGATTAACTGGTACTCTTAGTTGTAGTCTGTTTCTGTGGCGACCCTGTTTTAAAGTCATTCCTTGTTCCTGCAGTGCTGAGCCAGCCCCCTTATGAGAACAAGAACAAAGAACACCCAGCAAAGGCCGGAGGATACACAGCCAAAACATGAATAAATGAACATATAGACAAGGAAAATAGTCCGACAATGAAGTCAATATCTCTTCCTTCCTTCAAAATAAAAAAAAATATAAAAATATGGCGGACCTAAAGTAATAACAAAAAAAAGCGATTTAGCAATAATATCAATAATATTGATTAAAAACAAACCTATAAAAGGTAATTTTTGTCTGAATTTTGTTAGACGTGGTGTATTAATCATTGTGCGTGATATGGTTGGACTATTTTGCTCGTCTATATGTTCATTTAGAACAAAGAACACCAGATGAAGGCTGAAACATTGTGAATAAATCAACATATAGACGAGGAAAATAGTCTGACAATATCATACACAATGACTTTTAGAATAGTTGAGTAGACTTTATAAGTACAGTACAAGAAAACATTTTGTCAATAGCCATTGCTCAATAATACAGGTTATGAAATACATGTATCCATTCATTTTTTATTTTTATGACTACTTTTTACCTTCATCTTAATAAATAAATTAAGATGAAGGTAAAAAGTAGTCATAAAAATAATGATGTATCCATTCAATTCTTAATCTAATGATTAAAATAGAAAAACTTCCTGGGAAGCTGTGCATCGTTATGAACTGGCTGGTTTAATAAGTAGATGAACTGATTCCATCTTTTCAAATGGTTCTTCAGGCTGAACTCATTCTTGTTGTTAACACAACATTTTGGCCGATTCAATCTTCGGCCTTCCTCAGGTGTAATATCCAAATGTGATGGGGTAAACAGATGTTTTTAATTTCAAAGGAGGTAAACCTTATAACGTAGAATTCGGGTGTTTCCTTATCCTTGCCTGTATGGGTTTGTTAAAACCAAACCTGACAAGACATTATTGACAGAGAACACTGTTGGAAAGAGGCAGCTCATTTGTGAACCAACATGTCGACTGAATGTATTAGTCAGACAAGAGCGGAGTTCAACCTGATGTGGCTTCTGCTACTCAACAAACCCAACAAGGCAAGGATAAAGAAACAGCTGAATCCTATGTTATAAGAGTTACCTTTTTTTAAATTCAAAACTTCTGTTTACCCCATCACATTCAGATATTACACCTGAATAAGGCCGAAAAATAGATCACCCGAAATGTTATGTTAACAACACAAACAAGAAAGAGTTCAATCATCTGAAGAACTATTTGAATGTTAATGACCCTTCTCAAAACTATAGAAAATATGATTCCATGTTATATTTTTGTTCTGTCTTGGCTTCTTTGTCAGATTTCTGCCAGTGATAAACAGAGATCCTATATACAAAGCAACTATGCACAGTCTGTCAGTCTACGTCCCTCTTGGAAAAGTATGCTACAGAGAAGAAGATTCATCTTTGAATGTAGATAAAGAGAAGGTAAGATGTTTTTAGAAAATACAGCTGAAAATTTATTAACTATTTCAAATGAATAATTAAGGTTTTGTTTTATATAAAAAGTTCTCCCCCCCCCCTATTTTCAGGATTTCCAAGTGGTTTTGTCTCCAATTCCTCTATTTGATGTATACGATGATAAAATGGAAGAGACGAAAAGTAAGAAACTCATAAAACTTACATAGAACATAACCAAAGTTAAATAAATAAATAAAATAGCTGAGCTGAACCCTTAATTAAGATGTTTACATTTTTTCATACTCATCTTGGTTCATCTTTTGAATACATTTTAGCTGTTGTATCCTATTGGGAGGGTTTGGGTTGTTGGGATGAGGAGCTCCCTTTGAAGCGTGGGGACAGAAGCATTTTTTAAGGGGTTATTCAGTCCCCACAAAGTCGCCATCTTGGAAGGCCGTATGGTACAACGGCCGAAATGTTGTGTTCAAAAGATGAACAAAGATGTGAACAATAGTCCATAAAAAATCTATACATATTGATGATCCCTTAATTAAGAGTTTAGCTTTAGTATCAAATTATATAATTGGCGTTCATATTTTGTCATCTTGTACCAAATTTGGTTTTATCCTGTAAAAACCAAATCTTTATGACTATCATTAGTGCAAGTACAGTAAACCCTTGATTTAACAGCCTTTTTTCATGAATATTTAATTCTATTTCTGTGTATTAGTCATTAATAACAAAATACTGTAAATTACCTTTCATTCTTCGATTATTATAACCAATATTTTCTAATTATGCCTAAAATAATTCTTATTTATGAGAACATGGGTCTCCATGATAGATATTAGATAACCTTTTTTGGCAGTGACCAAAAATCTTAAGAACTACTGAACTACACTGTCAAAATGTTGAGTAAATATTACATATTCTTTATTGTTTGTTGTGTGGATGTAAGGGAATCTGACAGAATGGTAAATTTGATTAGACAATATGGAAAAGAAAGATAAATCTTTATGCATTTTGTCATTGTGAAATGACATCATCAGAAGAGATTTGAACATATCAGGGATGTGCAACCATTCATGTTGAGTAGTGGAAATGTTCAATTCTCTTCTGATGATGTCGTTTCATGACAACGAAATGCATAAAGATTTATCTTTATGATAATAAACATGTTTGAGACGTAACACGCATTTCTCAATCTTTCTTTTCCACATTGTCTAATCAAATTTAATATTCTTTATTATAATTTAATAATTTTATATTGTATAGTGCATTAAAGAGAACAGGATACTAGGACTGATTAAGCATACCTTTTCATATATAGACAAGGACTCGTTCCTTATATTATATAAGACTTATGTCCGTCCACACCTAGAGAACTGTGCACAGGCCTGGTCACCGTACTTGGAGAGAGATAAAAATCTTTTAGAATAAGTCCAGAGATGAGCAACTAAGTTAGTACCAGAATTTAAAAGTATGAGGATAGGCTAAAGGTGTTAGGATTAACATCGTTAGAAAATAGATTATGCTTGGTTTAGAATTAGTAAACCCTGATGTATTTTTTACTAGAAGGGGGTACAGGGGACTGAGAGGCCACACATACGGTAGAAGCAAATAAAAGTAGATTGAATATCAGAAAATTCTTTTTTAGCAACAGAGTGGTAGGACTTTGGAATAGATTACTGAAATATGTAGTGCTATCAAAAGATATAAATGATTTTAAGAAGAATTATGATGCTTATTACACCACTGCAAATGTTTAAGGCCCTTGATATTGTGTAAATAGGATTGTTATGATGTGTGCTTGTATGTACAAAGTGTATACCTTTTTCACACTAAAATGTTCTAAAACCAAAATTAAACATTCAAAGAAAATTATATAAACCGGTTTGGTTAGTCACTCAATAGAAACCATCACATGACCAACGTATTTTGCCAGCATGCCATGTTGGGGGTGATCAATTAAGAAATTTGAAAAAGAAGTAATCAATGAATAAGTTACTTCTCTCGTCTTTTGTTGGGCAGTGATCACTAAAAGAAAGTCTATAGTTTCAAAGAACAAGCGTGAACAAATTGAACCCCCAACTAAAAACATGTAAATGATTTTAAGAAGAATTATGATGTTTATTAAACCACCTCAAAGGTTTAAGGCCCTAGACATTGTGTAAATATGATTGTTATGTGTGCTTGTATATACAAGCTGTATACTTTTTTCTCTACACTAAAATAAAATGTTCTAAATATTAAAAAAAAAAAAAATAGAAAAAAAAAGAAGACTTTTGGCATTAACGGACACCCGTTTTCCCCCATTATTCTGTTGAATCAAGGGTTTACCATATTATTTTACTCTTTAGATGTTGTGGCTCTGTTGATTGACTTTCAATTAAAGGAAGAGTATTCAGGTCTTGAACATTATGTATAATGATACAGTTAATTCATTTCTGTACATCTCAATATCTCAAGACTAAAATTTCATCATCTGGATTTAGGCTACTGGAAGTACAAAGAATACAAAAATATTTGCTCAATGTACTTTAAAACTCCACAACAAAACTCAAAAGGTGTAAATAACTTGCAAGTAAGTATCAACTCCTTGAAAAACAATATCAGTGCTTGAGTTTTTCCATATTACACAAAAGAACTTTGGAATTGATAGCATTCTTAAGCTTTTTCACAGATTCACAGATCAACATTTCACATTAAAGGAAAATTATTTGCACTTGAGAAACAATGCAAAAGTGTGTGTTTTGCAGGCTTTGTCACATTTACAGGAGAGATGGCTGGTTACCAAACTGGTACATAAGGTTCATATTTTCCAACATCAAGAAGCTATACATTTATAGAAAAAACAAGAGGGAGTGGGAGAGAATGAGAGATGGTGGGAGAATTCTGCTATGTCAGTCAGTAGAGGCAATCAGTACTCGCGCATCTGAAAAAAACAAACAATACCAACAAACAAAACATGTCAAAATTCTTACAGCCATATTGATGTTGGACAAGTAGTTCAAATACACATCATGTCGTATGGTGTAGTTGCATAACAGAGTCCTCAGAAATGAAAATGAATAACGTCTCATAACCACACAGAAGAAAAAAAATCTGAAATTATTTCACAGAAGTCATTTGGACCAATTTATTTCAACCTGTGTTTCCCTTCCTGTTACAGGAAAATATGAAACCAAAATTTTTTTGTTTTAATTATTTGTAAATTTGGGAAAATACAAGTGATAAACAACAAGAACAACAAAAACAACAACAACAACAACAAGAGTGACAGTGACCACAGAAATTGGCCAGGAGGAGAAGGGGGTTGTTGGCCAACAAATGTTGCCCTACACTGAGAAGCCCCTGTCAACACCAACAATAAGTGCAATAAATAAGAGGAATCATTCTCTTAACACAAGTTGGCCAGGAAGTAGCATTAAAAATCTCCAAAATATACATA
>VCCN01004269.1:62318-88475 GCA_006491835.1 Architeuthis dux | reverse complement strand
ATATATAATTTACAAAGATATGCATGTGTTCATGTATGTCTGGTCAGTATACTTGGCTTTCACAACATACCCCCCCAGTCTAGTATGTACATGTTAAAATATACATACATAGATACTTACAAAACAGAAATAGCTGATTCTGTAACTGTCAGAGAAATATGTCCATTTCAGTGGATGATGGCTCCATCTTAGAATCACTGATTAGACATGGACAGTGTCCAGTCCAGTCTTGGAGCCTTTATCACATAAGAATTCTGATCATTCACACCCGATTCATTCAGTGGTCACTAAGTTTGTTTCTTCTCTGTTTGCATGTCAGGAGATAAAAACTATCTACAGAAAGAAAAATCATTTGATTTTTGGGGTCTGATTTTGCCTTGGTTGGTGCGTTCTCCAATCATTATCAAGTGACAAGGTGCATTTGCGCAACAATGGTGTCCAGTTTGAAGTTTTAAAAAATATGATGATTACAGAATACATTTCAAATTTTCAAAATTATACCAAGGTGTTATTTCCAGGAACTCCCTTATTAAATTCCTGATTTTGCAAACATCTAAACATATGCATTGATAACAGGAAGGTTTGGGGCCATGTATTGAATTTTCAAAAATTGGCATGGTTCTTTTATTTATTTTTAAAGAAAACGAAAAGAAGAGGAGTTGTAACAATGTCAGATCACTGAAATGAGAGTGATTCATTCTCACGTTCAGCTTTAGAGTATCAAGTGGGATATATTTTGTACATTCAACTGGAGAGAAGATACCAGTTTTTGCATAGTTCAAAGTTTGCAGGTTTAAAAATGAAAAGAAATATATGAACCAAACTGATTTATTTAGAAATCCCCAAAACACTGTACTTTTTCTCAATGATTTATGAATTACCCAACCCAATAAGAAAAAAAAACCACTTAAATTCCCAAGAGTTCAAGTTCTGAGAATAAAGATAGAACACTAAAAAATCCAATAATCCAAATAAATAATAAGAAATAATAATAATTAACAAAATTAAAACCCTAGAAGTGGAAACTGAAAGCTGAGTAAGAGAAGTTGGAGTGGGATTAATAAAACATTATCAATAAAATGAAATTGTAGTCAATAACAATAATCATTTTATTCTTAATACTGTGATTGGTGATAGCTCAAAGATTTGTGCTGGAAACTATAAAGTCTTATGTTTAAACCCTCACACCAAATAGATGAGTTTTGCTTGAAAGTTTCATCTAAGAAAATAAAAAAGCTCTTCTATCTAATTTGCTTTGTACAAGTAAAAAACTAAAACCAATTGTTGCAAATATGAAAACTTTGCTCTACATTTCAGCAAAGCAGCTTTCATTTCATTTGCTCTTGTAACACTACTTTATTTAGCATTCTTTTGTTATAATAGAAACATTTGTTGGGCTAAGCCAACCTTGGCACAAGGCCATGTTAATGGAGCACCAGGTGAGGAATAAACTCACAGGCAATTGCTAGTGAAGAAGATCATCATTGCTCTGTAACAATTACTTGATGTTATAGAAACATAACCAGAAAGTGAATACATTCTACAGACAGACCAAAAAGAAAAGAAAATTATTTAATGTTGTTTCTATCCCCAAAATTGGCAATAAACAAAAATAAGATGAGAAACCAAGTTGGAATCACAAAAAACAAAAGACATTCTTTGAAAATTTGACTTTCATGAGAAATTCAACTCGGATTGAATTCCATAGAATCGAATATGCCAATGTGAAGCAAAATGAAAAGGATAATGAATTGAAGGAGAAAGAAATGTTAGATTTTCTTTATTTCATTAAAAGAAGTCAACAAATTGTTGCTAATTAAACCCTGAGGAATGACCTAACTAATTCCTGCATCTCAACCCTGAAATGAAACCCTGAGAAACAAAATCACAATAAAAACACTTGTGCCTTCCCCTTCCCTCCCCCCTAACAAATTATGAGCCAACATTGCAGAAATTCTTTGTATAAAAAGCAAAGATATTAAACTTAAGGAAAATAAAATTCCTTCCCTGAATATTTATGGACACAAAAAGAATCTTCAACACATATTTTAAATCATTCTATTTAATATAAAATATCCAATAATTGTTTCTACCTCAATCATCTGTTATCATCAATTACTTTTTGACATGACACTAGCACTATGTTAATGTTAGATATTCTTAAAATTAAAGTTAAATCAGACATGCTAGACTTAGCCTTAAAATCTTAAATTGAAACACCAAAGGGGTTAAAAAAAAAAAGCTAAGAAATGTGAGTATAAAATGTATTAAATATTCTAAAAAAATGTTCAAACATTTTAAAAAACTGAACTGAAGCTGAAAGCATTTTATGAAATAAAAAAAAAGTTAATGCTAAAGAATTCACCTCAGCTATCTACTTTATTTATTTTTTTGCAATAAAAATTAATTTCGTAAGTTAATTTTGAAATGTTAAGACATTATCTTCAAGCTAAAATTGAGGTGCTATTTGTTTTTCATGAGATTGTAGAGAAATGTTCACATTCACTTCCTATAAGAAAATCCAGTTATATTTTCACACATACTTTTCGTGGAGTGAAATTTAGTTCTTAACTATCAAGTTCAATTAAACATATCTGAAAAATCTAGAAACAAATTCCATTTTTGCTAGTTTGCTCCAACCAAACTATTCTATTACTATCCAAAATTTGTCAATGGAAATGTGAACTCTTAATTCAAGATGTAAGAAATTAATTCCTAAACATTTTCACTAAGAAAAAACAAATTATGATAAATTCTCAAATTGAAACAGCTTTGAAGTTTTAGTAAATATTTTTTAAAAGTCTCCTATTAACATTTTTAATCAAGTATTATTTCATGCAAGTAACTGAATAAGAGGACTCAGGTGATTCTATTTACTCATGACTGCAGAAGAAATACTTTTATCATTAACAAAAATGAACTGCATATATTTGATATTTAAAAAAATTAGCAGACTAACATGAAAACAGTCTTTAGCCTTGGCATTAGGTCCTTAAATTAAGCTTATACTAGTATTTGAAGGGGAAGAAGACTACCCTATAAATTATACTAGTATTTGAAGGGAAGAAGACTACCCTATAAATTATACTAGTATTTGAAGGGGAAGAATTCTTTTAGGTCTTCAAGATTTATGAATACATTTATCACTATCAATTTAAGCAATGAAATCAAATTATAAACATCATTTAACATAAAAATAATGACAGATCTTAATAAAAATTTGTTGGATAGCAAAGTTATGACTTGACCGATGATGTGAAGTGGATTTTTCTTACATATTCTATGACTGAAAAAGAATTGAGAAATTAACTGCAATCATAGAAAAAAAGGTTGGTGTTTCCTTTACCAAGACATAATGGATAGCCATAATAAAGAGTTTAACAAGTAGCCATTATTTCGGTGTCCACTGCAAACACAATAGAGAGAGAAGGGAAGTTTTATTCCTGTCCATTCACAGCGTTGAGAGAGGAGCCATTAGAAAAGAAAAATAGGACCCAGAATACAAGTGATGCTGCCCAAAAGCTGTGAAAGAAAGCCTTGCTTTGTGCTCCTAAAGTTGCAAATAGAGAACGAAATGGTTATATACAAAAAATAAAAAAACTGTAATATCGAAAATAATGAGAATAAATTAAAAAGGAAAACAAATTGAAAGCTAAGCCCAGAAAAAAAAAATAATGAAAGAAACACCCTGAGTAAACCTAATATGAAAAAAAGAAAGAGAATAGTGTTTGACAATCTGGTATGTCATTATATCTTTATAACAAAGGAACACCTAAGAGTTATCTCCCATGTTGAAGTGTTAGTCCTTCATGTTCTTTTTAGTATGGTTGAGTTATCTTTTGAGACATCAGTTAAGTGATTTGACCAGGCCCCAGAAAGTGCCAAAAATTGTGATGCCCAAAGGTGATGACCATCACCCAGGAAATGTCCAATCTGACAGGGGCAACATCTTGACACATAGCAGCAACATGATGGCAGTGGGCAATGTTGACAAAGAAAAAAAAATCATTTCAAGTCTGCTAACTACATTAGAATCTATGCAGATCAGTAGAAAAAAAAGGAATTTAAGTCCAAGTTTTAATCATTTTTTAAAAACAATCATTCATTTATTCACCTATCAATTCTTTCACTCATCTGTTATCTCATTTATCCCTTCATCTATTCATCCATCCAAGTTATATCATAAGAATCATTTTCCAAAGAATTGTTCCTATTATAAGAAAGACATAGCCTTTAAGTCACTGATTTTTAAAAATTGTTTGAGAAAAAAAAAATGGATTTCTTCCAGTTCAATGTTCTAAAATGTTCAATTTTCAGTGGCCAGTGGAGGAAAAGCACAGAGAAGCTAGAGGTTTCAGAAAATGAGAACCTGAAGTTCCCAGAAAGAATTTGAGGTTTCTTTGTCCTTTTAAAACAATTCACCTTTCCATTTTTTAAAATCTAGTTTCCTTTCATTTTTTTGTTCTTTTTTTCCTCAATTTTTTTTATAAATATTTTCTTCATTTTTTTTTCTTCCAAGAACGAAATGCCCTGAACATTACACATAAATATTTCCTTTTTAAAATTTTTTTTATATGTTTATCTTTTTTTTCTGCCAGTCAAAATAAATCAGCTATTTAATCTAGATGGCCCCCTTTATTTTTGTACAATTTTTATATTTTAAATTTAAAACAATTTTTTGACTTCTGTGTTAGACATGAGCAAATGGGTTTCATGTGTACTTTGGAAATGTGTACACAGCATAACAAGCTAAACGCCTGCATATATCAAGTTATCTCTTTTTCTGCCAAATATCATAAATACAGTGAACTTGTCCATCTACCCATCTCTCCATAACCCTGTACACTCTTGTTCCTACCTTCTTTACCCCTCCCTGTTTCTGTGACAGTTTTGAATCTTTTCCAGAGCAACTCCATATGAGTGGGAAAGTTGCTCACACATCTCATGTAGGGGCGGGGGATGACTATTCTCTATTGGCTAGACTGTCGGAGTGGGAACATTAAAACTTTTGCGTGCATGAATGAGAGATCAGGAAGAGTCTTGATGACCTTGGATGCTTCACTGGTCAAGTGCTCGTCTGGTTGACACTGCTTCATTGTCGTGGACTTGGTGTTGGCTAGTATGTCTTCCAATGGTTGCATTGGCTTAAAGGAGGGTAATGGTTTTAATGCACCTCCTAAAAGTTCAGACTCAAAGACTGAAAAGAAAACAGAAGGAAGAAATGAGAAAATAGCATAGCATGGAATTTTAAAAAACAAGTATAATCCAGAAACCAATTTTTATTTGTCTTTCATATGTGTGTAGTGTATTTGTATATACATAACCCTCAAAGAAGGTTGTTGGTGTATGCCAGTTATCTGTGAAGTAAGTGAGCTCATGGCATCAACCTGACAGAACACACATTCTTTCTTGGTTCTTATAATAATCACCATCATCTTTCTGGAATACAAACACATATACATTCTGGGTTTGAACAGAATCTTTCCTCTTGGACACTACTGGACTATGAAGGTAGATTTTTGAGCAACAACATTTGTACTGACTGATTCCCAAAGCCAACTATTGTACTTAAAAGTGTACGACCAAATCATAGCATTCTACATACACCACTGCATTTCACATTTTCTCTATAATACTATCAGTTTTTAAATTGAAATGTACCCGTTATGCATCAATTTTAAAATGAATCTTGATACTTTTGTTTGAAATATTGTAACTCTCAATTAGTCTTTCTTTCACATTTAATAGTTTCTTAGATATTTATCTTTTATTTATGTTTATTAACTTTCATTTATTAAAAAAAAATCTTCTAAAGTTGATACTGTAGCATATTAAACATTTTTTTAAATTTGTTGGAAATGATTGGATATAAACACACATTATATAATAATGAAATGTTTGCAATGTAAAAAACTTAAGTAACAATATTATATTAAATTTTCATGACTACTTTTTACCTTCATTTTAATTTTATTAGTTTCTTTTTATCGTAACTTTTTGCTCCGACTGATCTCCCTCCGGCAGAGCAAATAGCATTGATCGGAAAATAGAGAATAAACTCGAACCCACTAATAATGATTTATAATGTGTGTTTGTTTTGTAAAATTAAATTAAAATAAAATAAAAATAAAATAAAATAAAAAATAAAAATAAAATAAAAACTGTATTATTTAAAAAATATATTATATTGATAACTGAAGTTTTTGTTTGAACATTCTGTTGCTAGCTATATTTACTAACTACAATGTTGTATTAAAATAAACTATTAAAATAAATTATAAAATAACTTTGTATGAAATTATGTATGAAATTATTGTTATTTACATTTTTCTGTTTAAAAAAAAATCTTTTATTAGATGAAGTATTATAAATCATTATTATAGGGTTCGAGTCCCACCTGAGGCTTATTCTTTATTTTCTGATCAACACTATTTGCTCTTTGCTGGAGGGTAATTGGTCTGAGCAAAAAGTTTCGATAAAAAGCAACTAATAAAATTAAGACTATTTATGAAATATTTGTTAAAAAATGAGACTTGTTATTATTGGAGTAGATTGAAGCCATCAAGGAATAACAATTTTGAGAATTAAGGCAATCTTTAAAGAAATGTTTGAATTTTTAAAAATAATGAACTTTGATCAAATAAAGACTGGGAAAAACAAATCTTTAAATTCAAAAGAAAGAGATGAATGCCAAATGTGTCATAAATAATAAGAAAACAAAAATGTTGTGTTTATGAAATCCCTACACACACACACACTCTATAAATTCCTATTAGGTTATAAAATAATGTTCAGTCACTGACAATATCTCCATGAATTTTATTTAAATCCAACTGAATTTAATACCAAATATTGCCTAAGAATTAGCACAAAAAAAGAAAAAGACTTCTAAGTTTCATACTAATGTATTTGAATTCAAATGGTTCTTCAGATGATTGAACTCCTTGTTGTTGTATTGTAAACACAACATTTCAGTCGATCCATTCTTCGGCCTTCTTCAAGTGTAAAATCCGAGTGTGATGGGGTAAACAGAAGTTTTATTTTTTAAAGGGGGGTAACCCTTATAAAGCAGGGCCCGAAATACAGAGTTTAACCTGATGTGGTTTCTGCTTCTCACCAGACAAGACAAAGACACAGAAACACCTGGGCCCAGCGTTATAGGGGTTACCCCCATTAAAAATATAACTTCTGTTTACCCCCATCACACTCAGATTTTACACCTGAAGAAGGCTGAAGAATGGATCGTCCGAAACATTGTATTTACAACACAAACTACAAGAAGGAATTCAATTCCAGTTGGAGAATTGTCATTACATTAGAAAAAAAGCTGATGCAAGTTAAAATAAAATACAAAAAGAGAAGAAATACCCAAAAGTGGTCTCCTGTTTTCATCTATTTGTTCAAAATTCATATTGCCGAATTGCCATGAAAAAGTTAAACAACCTAAAACAGTGACCTCTGATTTAGAGGATAGCCTTCATTAGTACAGAAAAACCTAGGGCCAAATGTTTTTATCAGACTTTTTAAAAAACAGGAAACAACCGAGGTAAGATAACAAAACTGTTCACTTAACAGCTGTGAGGCTGACAAGAACAGAGTTTGGTCATCTCAAGTGGGGGATGAATATTCAACCTCCTTATGGAAAAATTTCCAGACAAAAATGTTCAAATACAACCCAAAATATTCCAGTGCAAATGACATCAATTGACAATAAGTCAGACTAGGAATAATAAACATTTCGCAGAATATTATTGAGCTTGTGGAGATAAAGGCACTGGAATAATCCTTTCAATAGGTTATGTTCTTGAAACTATTTTGAGGTGTCTATACTGAAACAAAAGAAGACTGTATCAATGTATAATGTTAGCATATACAGGCCGATTTGGTTTTGCCCTTGAATACTATATAGCGGGCCAGATCCGACTCGCCAAGGGATATTGACCGGCCTGCGAGCAAATATGGAGATAATATGTTTACTGTTTATGTTTTAAAGATTCTTTGTGTCTTTTCATTTAATTCAAAAGATGCCTTGTGATTGTGACTAAATTGAGTTTTTTTGATTACTAATTGGCATCATTGGTTAAGCACAACTGATTTTCTAGCATTCATGTAATAAAATGGATAATTCCAATATTTCAAGCTTTTTTACAGCCTTTATCTGGCCCACTGTCCACTGATTGATATGCAATCGGGCCAAAAAAGCAAAAAGGTTGCTGATCTCTGCTATATAGAATAGTGCGTAGTAATATTTTTATCCTTTCATTTATTTTTGAGTAAAAAATGTATTCAGAGTAGAGAAGCAGAACGTTTGAACTTTTTAAGAGCAAGAGAAAAATGAGGCTTTATTTACTAACATTGAAACCAAATTTTTTTTCAGTATAAAGAAATTTAAGAAATGCTGCTGTATTGACTTGTGTCACAAATCTTTTGAATTTATTAGATTGTATATATTAGAAGCTGGTTTTGCTATTTCAGATTTCAATTTCTCATTCTTAAAAAATTAATCTGTTTTCAGGTTTATACAAAATAATTTTTTGAAACTGTCAACATTGGTTTCTTCAGTTTTTAAGTCTGGCTGGCGGCTGGCTGGCTATGTATGCATGTATGTATGTATGTATGTATGGCACATACAGGCTGCACCAATGGCACTAGAGGGCTGAAAATTTTAACATTTCTTTGTAATTCCCTCCCAAAATAGGTTTTTATTGGGGAGTTCAATTTACAATGTAAGTATATGCTAAATTGGTCCCTTAGTTTGTGTCCAGCAACGTTCACGATTATTTTTTGAAAATTCAGACTTTTCTTAGTGATCACCACCCAACAAAAGGTGAGAGCATTTATTCATTGATCACCCCTTTTTTCAAGTTTTAAATTGATCACCCCCAACACTGCATGCTGCCAAAAGACATTGGTCATGTGACAGTTTCTATTGAGTGACTAACCAGACCGATTTCATTTTGCAAGAAAATTTGCAATTGAAATACAATAAACAGAATGTGAACTATTTTCTGTTTGAATTTCTGTGATGAGGAATTATCATTATCATACACTGATTTATGAAATCAAGGAATGGATAAATTTGTATCTGACAGAATATGATAATTATAAAGACAATTATTAATTAATTAACAATTAATTAGGAACCCATATCAGCCCGGCATCAGTGTTAGTGATTGCTAAATGGGTGGCCTAGAGCGTGTCTTTATAATTATCATATTCTGTTGGATACAAATTTATTCATTCCTTGATTTCATACTGTCGTCACGTGCCTAATGATACGATCGGTTAGAATAAATAGGCAATATGAATATGTATGTTTCTGACCCCTGCCTTGCCATGAGAGTGCTGTTAGCTCTGTGGTAAAGAGCAGGACTGCGTATAGGTTGCTTCCAGGGTGGACACGGGTTCGATCCCCACCCATCGTTCGTTTCTTTATTCATGTATACATCTAGGCCGCCCGTTTAGCAATCGCTAAGCCTGATGCCAGGCTGATATGGGTTCCCAATTAATTATTAATTAATTAATAATTGTCTTTATAATTATCACACTGATTTATTTGAACTGGTGTCCTCATCTTGGTTGTTATAGTCACAACATTTCAGCCACATTATCCTTCTACTCCTGTGGATTGAATAAAGTATTCAGAAAAATTCTGAGAATGTTTCCAAACACACAGGCACGTGAAGAAGGCCAGAAGGTACAGCGGCAAAAACATTGTGACTATAACAACCAAAATAAGGACACCAGTTCCAATAAATCAGTGTATAATAAGAATGTGAATTAATTCAGTGAATATTTTCAAGGTCAGTTTGGGAAAAAGTCTTTTTTAAATATGCAGAAATGAAGAGAAATCTTAAATGTACAGACAAACTGCTAAATTTGACTGAAGTATCATGATATCATTAAATAGTATCATAATATAATCATACTGTCTTTGGTTTAGTGTGCTATCAAATTCACATTTATTATTATATATTATTCTAGTACTAAAAATGTTTTTAATATATCATTTTGTAAATGAAATGAGTACAATTCTTGAAAAAAAAATAATCAAGCAATAAAACTTTTACAAAGCAGATAAATTATAAAATGTAATTCATAAATTCATTAATTAATGGAAGACAGTACAAGCCAAAAGAGTTAATGAATCGATTTATATAATAACCTATTTTTATTGGACACTATACATATAAGGAATTCTGGCACATTAACACTTAGGTTTGTCTAGCACAAGTTCACAAAAGTCAAGTATCCAATAAGGATCAAACTCACTACACTAAAAATAGTCTGTAAGATGAGCTTGCTAAGCATCACTCTACAAGAAGGCTGTGACAGAGTTTTTAGCCAGTGTACCAAAAACTTATGCCAAAATGTACCAAATCGTCCATAAAAGTACCAAATAAAGGAAACATTGCAAATACTAACAAATTAAGAAATTTTGAAATCAAATACTAAAAAACATGCTTCATTTTCATCTCTATTTTCCTCCCTGCCCGCTCAACACTAAACTCACCTACTTCTAAATATTGCTCAACATTGCAGGAAGTTAAATGAAATCTATACTAATATTGAGCCCTCTGTCTGTTTGTCCATGCCTCTTCTCTGCAAAAACTACTAGGATTATCGACTGAATATTCTACATGGAGAATCAATAAAACTCTTCCCACATAGGCTAACCTTTGAGGTCATTCTCGAGCTAATTGTTGGTCCAAAACATCAGATTATATTAATTTTTAGACCAGGAGTTTTGTCTATTATTCCTCTCATGAATGGAAAACATTCCTTACAATAAAATAATTTATTAAACAAGTTTTGGTGTTTTTGGTTGGAAATTGCTTTTTTGGCAATGAAACACTGATATACTGTGGAGGTTTGGTTTTCTGCCTCTACCACACCACTTTCATCTATGACAACAATTTTACCTAATTCATAATTCAGTTACCTCTGACCTTCAATGTAATTCATTTCATAGTGAAGGGGCCGGAAACTTACAGGCGTCCTATTCAAATGTTTACCACCCTTTCTATAAACCTGAAACGAGATCAGTTTTTTACGTTGAAAGTAAAGATTTTCATCAGATGATTTGTTGTAAACCAGTGCTTCTCAAAGTAAGGGTCAGGACCCCTCTGGGCTTTGCATAATTATTAGAATATTCTTTTTCCTATAATAATTATGTAACTAGAGTTGTTTCTTATTTTTAATTTTATACAAATATTTGCTCCTATTGGTGCTTATTGTTTAATGCATCAATGCTATTCATTAAAGTTAGGAATACAAATTTTGTTTCTGTTATGGGTGGCCTATGTATTTTAATAGTATTTTTCTTAATAAACATTACACACCGTTAGACTTATTATAGATTATAAATATGTTGCAATTTTGACTTATCTTTTGATAATATAAGTATCGCCCATAAATAAGTACACCCATATCACTATTTTATAGAAATTTAATTGTCTTCTAAACCAAATTAGCAGGATTTTATTATTTCTAGTGGAACATTACACAATAAAAACAAATATTATCAGGTATTATTTATGACTAAACTCTACAGCATTGAAAATCTGTTGCCATCCAAACACTACGAAAAAATTTTTTGTTTGGTTTAGAAGACAATTAACTTTCTATTAAAAAGTGGTGGGGTGTACTTATTTATGGGTGATACTGTAGCCTAAACCTGAAATAACACCCCAGGATTTTAGGAGCCAGCTTATATAAGAGCATATTCAATATTTTATTTTCATATTTTTCAATGAATATCTAAGTCTGGGACAGGACCGGATTAACCTATACCATGGCCCCTAGGCTATTAGTAATATGCCCCCCGCCACCATCTTGAACCCCCCTCCCCGTTTTGTGCATAATTTTAAGTAAGTAATGCAATCTGTCAATCATGTGAATAAAGTGGATTGTTATGTGCTAATGTGTAATATATTCATTCCATTTTTTAAAGAGGTATTTGTTAGGACATTTTTATTAAGTTTTAAGATATTATTAACAATATCTTAACAATTATAGTGAGAGTTCAGACTTCACATCAGGGAATGTTCTTATTTTGAGAGTTTTATTGTTTAATTCATTTTCCCTGTAATAGTAGTGATACATTTCTAAATTGCTATTTATTTTGGGCCCTACGCCGTAGTGTAGTTTCGTATAGGCTAATCCGGCTATGGTCCTGTCAAAAATAAAATTAAGAAAAATATGAATATATCCCAGAATTTTTCCGGGCCCCTGTTAGTTACAGGCCCCTAGGCTTAAGCCTACTCAACCTTATAGTATAATCTGGCCCTGGTTGGGGAGGGAGGAGATAATGCTGGCAAGAATAAACTCAAAGTAGATACATACAATATAACATAAATGAACCAAAAACATGCAGTCATTAAAAATAGATGGATAAATAAAGAAACCGGAAAGGACAAGCAGGATATTTCAGCATTCCCATGACTTAACAAGAAGAAAATAGGACCCAGAATTCCATAGAACTTACAGACCCAACAGAAAAAGTTAATAAAAAAAGCAAACAAAAACAGGCAATGCAAAATATGTGAACAATACACAAAAGAGCATTTCAGGACATCTCATGAGACATGCACATTATTATTAATTACATTCCTGCTGTTTAGGATATCATTATTTTTATAATAGCCTCTGTGGAAAAAGATTTTCACCATACCCTGGTCTTCTCAGATGGATGAGACCTTTAACACTTTATGGGGTAAGTGACTATATATGATCACTTGAGGACCCATCAGCCACATGCAAATATTGTAACCACAAAGACAACATAATCCATACCAATGTGGTCTGCAAGCTTTGCAAAGTAGACTTGTGCTTGAACAAAGACAGAAAATGTTTTTGGCCCATACAATAATATTTTAAAATTTGTTGTATCTATTTATTTTATTGAATGTTATTCTTTAATTCTATGTTTTATTTAACTTTCTACTTTAATTTTTTAAAATTTTCCATTATTGGTCACTTTTTGGGTGAGGCACCATATATGATCACTATCAAAGTTTTTCAGAAAACTTGCAACTGAAAATATCTTGTAATTAGGTCTAGTTTAACATACAAAAAGGTTGTTTTGATATCTAAAATAGTTTTAAAAAGGGTTAAGACTAAGCAGAATGCATCATAAAAGTTTAAGACCTTTGATGCTTGAGTTTAGATCCTGTCAACGAACCACAGAAACTAAAGTCTCCTTTGAGAATTAATTTTGTCTTCTATATTCAATTTTCTTTTTTAAAACCACAGGCAAAGTAGAATAACTTAACCGTCAAAAATGCATCGTATCATAAGGACTGATTTGACCGATCACCGCTAAAGAAGCTAACATTTTTTTTACTTTAGTACTTTTGAGTCTAAAACTCAAACAGTCATTGTAGTATGAAAGTAAAAAAGTGTTAGCTTCTTTAGCGGTGATCGGTCAAATCAGTCCTTATGATAAAATGCATTTTTGATGGTTAAGTCAGCCTACTTTGCCAAACCACATTTTATTGACAAACCATTTAATCAGCATTAATGTAGCACATTAACCCGTAAAAACCGAACAAGTCCAGATTTAAAGAAATTTGCTAACAAAGTGAATTAGAGTCCAATCTGAAAATAATTCTGTATGATATATTCTATGATTTTGAGATTTATCATTTCAAGATTTGTTTGGACAAATGAACACAAAGAATAAGTTCAATTGTCTGAACTAAGCTTTGAAAAATTCTGTATGTGTTTAAAAGAGTTAATTTGTTGAAGATATTAATTAAACATTAATTAAACTCTTATTTTTATAATTTGTGGTGGTACAAGGTTTCAGTGGTATCATCTTCCCATGTAGTTATATTCAAACTGAATTGATTTGTCACCTGAAAATGACAACTGATCATTTTAGTTGACACAAAAATAAACAAAAACAAGATATTAGGCAAACTCATATCTATGTCAAATAATCGATTTCTTATACTTATACATAGGACCAAAAAAAGTGATCCGTTTAATCTCAATAAAACAACAGATCTGGAAACAGTCACCTGACCAATGTCTTTTGGCAGCATGCCGTGTTGGGGGTGATCAATTAAAAAATTGGAAAAAGCGGTGGTCAATAAATGAATTACTTCTCTTGCCTTTTGTTGGGCAATGATCACTAAAAAAGTCTGAATTTTCAACCAAAAAAAAAGACACAAACTAAGGGATCATTTTAGTATAAACGTTCATTACAAATTGAAACCCCATTAAAAACCTATTTAGGAGGGAAATTTTCAAAAAGAAAAAAAGGGTTTTTCTAGACATAATAAAGAGTAAATGCTGAAAATTTTAGCCCTCTATTGGTGCGGCCTGTATACATGATGCATACATAGCCAGCCGACCAACTTGAAAACTGAAGAAACCTATGTTGTCAGTTTTGGTCGACGGTTTCTAATAGCACTGATACTCTCTTTATATACAGCAAAAATGAGGATATCAGTCTAAGTAAACTTACGTTGATGTCCCTAAAATTCTGATATTGACATCTAGAAGCATCATGTAGTATTTTCTAGATTGAAAAATGCACAGCAAACAAGACTGGGCAAAGTAGGACGACTTAACTGTAAAAAATGCATTGCATCATAAGGATTGAATTGACCGATCACTGCTAAAGCTAACATTTTTTTTACTTTCGTACTGCAATGACTGTTTGAGTTTTAGCAAAAACCGATTATTTTATTTTATTTTTTTTATTAAATTAGGTATTATAAACCATTTTTATTAATTTTTGACTCATCTTAATTTTTAGTAGTTTAAAAAAAAAATCACAATGTATAAACTGGTTTAACGAATAATAATAGCTTTTTTACTAAAACCAAGTTGAATTGTAATTAAAAAAACAACTGAAAGTTGGTTTAAAAATGGTTTACAATACTTTGTCTAAATAAAAATTAAATAATTAATCACTTTTTTTTTACTAAAACCAAAAGTAAACAATAACACTGCCGGGCACTATTGAAATTGTGATTAAAACAAACTAAAAATTAGGATGAATGTAAATAGTAGTAAAAAATCACTTCTTTAGCGGTGATTGGTCAAATCAGTCCTCATGATATGATGCATTTTTGATGGTTAAGTCGTCCTACTTTGCCCAAGACTGTTCTTCAGTTATTTGAAAAAAAGATTTATGGATAAGGAATAGGGATGCATTCTTGCTCACATTTCACCAATCTATAAAAGATAAGGATATTTAAAAGAAATTAAAACTTATGTAATAGACAGATGATAAAGTATATTAACAGCCAAAAGGATTGGGAGGAATGGACTCTAGCGTATCAAAATTCAACCATCAAACTCTAAGAAATAAGAAAAGAAGTGAAATAATTAAAATGAGAGAAAGAGGAGTAGACACATCCCAGAAAACATAAACCGAAATATAATTAAATAAAAATCAAGCAAGTTGGTCTTACCCCAGTCCATGTCCTCTGAGGCAGAGTAAAACAAAACAAAATTTTAATAAACATTGAAAATGTTTAATTACAATTTACAACTTGTCTACTTCACATCTGTTGTTCTGTAAATAATAGTCACTCCCTACTTCAAAAGTTGTCTGCCCTTTGGCTCTATGTGACTTGTGTTATGCCAAACATCATTTCTTCAAATTTTATGCTCAACAACTTTTATAGCTGTAATAGTCTATTTCTTAGATGAAGCATTGTCATTATTATTAATTGCTTTGACTAGCCTTTTTTCATCTTATTTCTGTTGCTCACCTCTCTTAACGGTTGTAGCATTGTGAAAACCTTTCACAGAATTTTATGTAGGAAGAAATTATAGATATTACATCCGAAATAGTAATTCTTTTCTTGAATTACTAATAGAAATCTTTCAAAATTAGCATTTAAAATAACCTTAATTTTTTCTTTTGTATTATTTGGTGATTTTGTCCCCTATAACAGTTTTTATTAGCAAAATAAAAGAAGGTTTTGAGAAAATAGTCCACCATTACTAAAAAATATATATATGTAAAACTTCACATAAAATAACTTTTTCGGTTCCATACACAATCCAGACAGATTTTGATATTTAATCAATAAATTTCAGGAAATCAGTATACTTTCCAAGGAACTTTGTTCTAAAAATCTTTCATTGTTATTTAGAGATAATTCCTCATCTACTTTATGTGTATGTTGCATGCATTTTATCTTTTTCATAAATAATTATTTCAGGCTTTAACATTAATGAGTGTAAAAAACACAGGAAAACAAATATTTTATAGACATTTAAAAAAACGGAAAAACAAAGCTATCCCTTGAATTTGACCCCTAACAGGGACCCCCCCAAAGTGGAAAAAACAATTCTCTTTCAATTTTGACCAATAGAAGTGGGAAAAAGAATTCCCCCTCCATTTTGACCCCCAGAAGTGAATAAAAGCAAATCTCCTTTGATTTTGACACTTAAAAGGGAAAAAAGGAATTCCCACTCTATTTAGAATCCTAAAAGTGGAAAGAAGTATTCCCCCTTGATTTTGACCCTTAAAAATGGAAAGAAGGAATTTCCCCTTTGATTTTGACTGCTGTAATTGGAAAAAAAGAACAGTCTTGGTCATACAACTTTTTTTCAAAAAGACAAATATTTTGGAACACGTCTGATGACAGATCGTGTTCATTACTCTGTCATCCCTATTGGATATAAAATATGGGTTCAGTTTAGCATAATACTTGCATTGTGAATCAGACCCCCCACTAAAATCTTGATAGTGTTGGAATTTTCAAAAAACAAAATAACCCTGGGATAAAACATAGGCTAAGTCAATATCCATGCAAAAAATCAGACCCCTGGGACTTATAGTTTGGCTGTGATGCTCACTGCAGACATACAAACATACAGTCACACAAAAAAATAGTGTGAGTTAAATTCTTTAATTTTTATTATTTAGAAACTAAGAATTATATTTCTCTTGTTGAAAAGATTTCCATAACTTGTTCAGTTTTACATTTGTTGATATATGTATTTGAGGTAGATTCACAGATTGATAAATAAGCTTAAATTGTAAAATAATCATAGCACTTAAAACAGGATTTTCCTCAAACAAAAGTGAGTATCAATTCATTAAAGATTATTTCTATATAACCAAAGTTAAAGATTATAAACTAAGGATGTTGGTGAGCAGTAAGGTGAGGCCAGGGGTATATGAATAACAATGGAATTTTATGAAGAAGTGAATAATAAATGAAGAATAAACAGGAAGGAAAAAGATCTGTGCATTGAACAAGACTTAGAGGAAAAAATATAGCAACATTCCGAGCTAATCTCATATTATAATGGCATCTTTGAAAACATTGATGTTTTAATAATCTTTAATATGTTGTCTTTTCAAGATAATCAAGAAAACAAATGTCAATGAACTACAAACTTAGGAAAAAAAGCTAAAAATTATAATAGATCATCAGTCAACTAATGTGAAATCCATAAAAAAAAAAAAGAGTTTTTAGTGATGTGACCAACGAGTAGTTTCAGGTATGAAAATCACAATTCCTATTTTTAGTCTTAAAACACACACACACACACACACACAAAAAAAAAAATGCTATCAAAATTTTCAAAAACTACCAATTTACCATATGAACCCCAGTAAATATTATACCCCTAATCACATGACTATTCTTCCTTTATAATTTTTGTAGCAAAATAAAACTACCTGTACACTTATTTCTAAAAATGATCTTACCTCCACTTTTTGATATAGATGTTGTTTCTGGAGAATCCTTCACCACAAGGAAGTCCAAGTCCAGAGTGTTTGCCGATGCTGCTGCTGTAAGGATGCAAGTTTGTAGAGCTTGAAAAACCTGAACATAGTTTTAATATTTATACTGATAATAAAATGTTGCGAGAACTTACTTGGATATAGAGCATTTACTTTTTCTTATGAAACAAATTTTAAAATGTACAGTAGTGATTCCTTCCATGCTTAAATTCATTTTTATTAAGAAACTAACAATTTAATTTTATTGTTTATTTTCTAGCTTAATTTTTGATCGAAATCAGTTTTTAAAAAATTGTCTTTTGATAAATCATAAAAATGAACAAATTGATAAAACTCAAAAATCATTAATTTATTTTGCGAAAGTTAGGAATCACTTGTTTTGCAATCTTATCGAAAAAACTATATTATTGAATGAATCAAATAATTTTTAAAAAAATCATTTCTAACAGATAAGCAGAAAATAAACAAGAATACAATAAACAAATCACACATTTCATGTTAAATATTCAAGAATTTGAATATTAATTTAAACAAGAAATAATAAGTCAGCTAAGCTTAGTTATGCAAGAGAAACCAGTAGTGCTGTTGCCACATGGAAGTGGTTAAACTCTGGGTAGACCTCTCAATTGTTCCTAAGGCAGTGTAGGACTATTTTTCTTTTCTTTTTTTCTTTGTCAGGGAAAGACAAGGAAAGAAAATCAGCCATATTTCCTGATATAAGAGACTTATTGAATGATAAAAAGCAATATTTGAATATTGAGAAGCAAAAAAATGGAAACATTAGATGATAAATATTTTCAATAATTAAATTTAATATTATTATTTTTAAAAAAGGGGAAAGAAGCAATAAATAGAAGAGTGATAAAAAGAGGAAGGGCCGGATGAATAGGTCCCGAGAGAAAGGAGAGAAAAGGTAGCCAGACAAACAAAAGAAAGGGTTAGAGAAGAACAGGGAGTAGGTGGAAATAGAGAAAGATTGAGAGAAAAGGAGAAAGAAAATATAAAGGAGAGATGGAAATTGTAGGAAAAGTTAGAGGAAAGTTAAGAAGAAGAAGAAGAACCATAAAGAAAACATTTTAATCAATACCAAGTGGTACAAAGAATCTATTTTTTTATCTCTTGCTCTGCTCAAGAGACCAAAAAATCTTAGTGTGTTAAGAAACAAAGCAAAAATTAGTTAGTGTTGACAGCAGACTAAGAAAAAGCATAAAATCAAAGCAAAAATACTGTGTGAGTTTTCTTAATAGAAGATGTTTCTGAGTTTTACTAATATTAAAGAGGGATACATTAAGAAGAGTAAAACATGCTGCAATTAAAAGGAGGGGGGGAGTGCAATGAGTAGGATTAATGTAAGGAGGGGAAGAGAGATAATCTTATAAGGACTATTCTTTTTAAGCAAATTATTTCTTCTAATATTTTTTAAATGTGAGGTTTATTATTACTGAATTCACTCATCTTTCAACTCCTAATACAGTATATTTAATCATTTGGTATTAAATTTTGGGTTAATATACTTGCAAATATAAGTATTTTGGTGTAAGTTTTGTAATTTTGTCTTTAATTAATTTTTTCCAATATTGGGATTTGGGATTTGAGCACCATTCTCAACAGAACAGAAATTAGGTAAGCAAATCATGCAGGAGATATCCTTGTTGAGTGTTTAGCTAGATCTTTTTGTCAAGTGAATTAAACAAAGTTTTATGTTAAAACTGAAGAGACTATCAATGTTGTGTGTGTGATTTGAATATATCAAGGACAGTGATAGTTCTTTTAGTAAGGTGGTAAACTATATTATAATGATCCGGTTTCTGCATGTTTGTTACTGCAACCTGCAAAAACAGCACATTGTAGTGAGATTTTTGTTAGCCCAATACCGCTAAAATGCTCTAACTTGGAGAATAAATCAATTTCCAGTCCAATTTGCAACTTAATAATAATAGTGTAGGGTCAACTTTTGTGCCCACTCGGATAATCTACAGGGTGTTCTTAAAAAACTGCAACATTCAAAAGGGAAATAACTCTTTAAAAGAAACTTATCAGTTACCTCTCTTAATTTTACAGTCTGTTGATATGTTAGCTGAGAATACAGCTAAGCATATCAGCCAATCAGTTGATTGTAAATTTAAGGGAGGTACTGATACGTTATTTCTCCTTTGAATGTTGCATTTTTTACGAACACCCTGTGGATTATAATTCTCAAGGGAGATAAATCTAAGTATATTAAATGCTAATTATAGAATAGTTTCCCCTTTGAATATTAATTATATTATAACTTCTATAAATGGGAAGTGACTTGACATCAAGCTTAAAATTAAGGCAATTGTTTAAAATGTGACAGAAGAAAAAGGTATAAAGTTTAGTTATGATAAAACTGCACATAAACATTGAGTGTATAATCTCACGTGTAAAGGTGAATATTCTTATATGAGAAATCAAACCTTCAAAGCAAATGGAGATACTCTTAATAGATCATCCATTAGCAGTAGATAATGCCACATTACTGCTGTGTTATTGTTCTTAACCATGAAAAGGCACAGATTTATGCAAAAGCAAAAGAAGCTGTGGAGAACCATAACTGCCATCATTTTTTTTTTTAAATTAAAAGGCACTTATTACAGTGATATTGAATAGCAGTCTCATCTCACCTAAACTGAAACAAGTCTACAGGAAAAAAATACAAAAATCAAATTTTTTTTAGAGAATCACTGAGTGAAAGATTGAGTCAATTCAAGTCTAGGTGTTTGCTCAAACTTACCCAAAGTTCTAGCTATTAAAAAAATAAAAACAATTAGAAAATTTTAATGAATCAAGATGGATTCAAGTCAGGCAGCAAATCGACACATGCAGTAAAAGTTTCAGCACTTGTCATTGATGCCACAATAATAATAGAAATAATGATGATAATGATAGCAAAGAAAATAAATACTGATAATGTTAATAATTTTGCAACCAAAAACAAAAATGTGTCATGTCAGTAGCCAAGTGATATCAGCCATAGTTATATAGAGTACAAATTGAGAACTCTTAGTTTAAAGTCTTTATTTATAATGACAGTATTTGCTGTAGATGAAAGCAGCATAACACAATTAATCCACCAATTTATAGTCTAGAAGTTAGGAGTTACTTTTGATTTAATTTGTGCTTATATGGTAAGTTAATCAAAAGTTGTGCTCCAACTTTGATGAGGATTTCTTAAAGATATTAATGAGAAAAGTAACAATAATAATGTCTCAGTAAAGCCTGACACTTTAATATCAGTTTCTGTTTCTGTTTCTGGGGCTAAAGCATAGAATCATAGACTGAAGAGTAATATTTGTTGGACTGTGCCAACTTTGTAACACAGCCATGGAGCATTTCAGATGGAATGAATTCACTATAAATGACTTGAGAGACTATCTCATGAACGATTGATCTAGAATAATAATGTATTTCTTTTAATAAACATGCTAAAAAGATGATAAAGAAAGATACATTTTAAAGGGTTTTCTCATTGGATTATTTGCAGTTATTCTTTCTTAATGTGAAGTGAATGGGTTCAGTTTCATAAGTTTTGAATTTTTTGAATTTAGCCCAAACTTCTATTGGTTCATTTAAATAAAACTTTAAATCCTGACATTAACTCTTAAATTCATACAGAATGTTGATTTCAAGGGAAATAACTTTTGATTGAAATTATCTCCCTTTGACCATTTGGTGAATTTATTTTTTTCTATTCAATTTGCAGAAGAGTTCTACTATGTTTTATGCTATTCATTGAAAGGTTCCCCTGTCAATTACAAGCGGTTTATGACTTTAAGAGTTAAGTAACATTGTACTTAGTCTTATGACCATATGAGAATCTAAAGAGCAAACAAAACTTGGTTGCTTATGGAAAATATTAAACATCTCTTTGTTTTGGTCCTATTGGTCAGGCATAGATTTTATATTTTCAGAAACAAGATGGTTGATGACATTATTTATACTAGGCATTTTCTTTGATTATTGATGTTACAGACAGGATTGCCTTGGAACACTCATTAAAAACATTAGACAATTTTCTTCTTTACTCAAAAGAAGAATAGAAAGAAAAAATATTAGTTATAAACCAGCAAAGGCCTAATTATGATATGATACAAATCATGATGTAAGATATTCAATGCTTGACTACACTTACATAGGTTGACCATATAATCTGATTTTCCTTAAATGTCATCACTTCATTACTCAAAGAATAATTTCTCATTTTATTTAAAATATCAGTAATTGTAAGATTGAGCAAATAAGTGTAAAATAAAAAAAATAAAAAAAGAACCATTTTGGAATTGATTAAATCAAAATAAAAAAATATATAAGATCCCTTCTTTGGGAAAAAAGTGTCCAGAGCAACAAAAACAAAAATAAATAAGAAAGAGAGAGCGTTCAAATCCATGTTTTTCCACCAATTTAATTTAATAACAATATTTTTTTTTTTCCAAATGCTAATTGGAGAGAGATAATTCAACGCTTCCAGAAAATTATTTTCTACTAAAATATTAATATTTTAAAAGAAATCTATTCATAGAAACATTCAAATAAGTATCAAATTGTTCCCAATTTTTATTTTTGTTACAGTCCTTGGTTCAAAGTTTGGATTGGTTCATATAGCTAACAGTTTTGTAATCAGGTTAAACCTAATGGATCTGATAGTACAGATGGATCCATATATTATAAAATGTATTATTTTCAAGTAAGATTTAGATTCAGGAAATATCTTTGAACTAATCTTTTAAATCAAAAATGCAAAACTATGGATAAAATATTGAACCAAGAATTCCAACAAAGATGAGAGAAGAAGTAAGACATTCAGTAAATAGTAACCCTTTTCTAGTTATAGAAGAAAAAAATAAGAACTTCCCTGACATTTCAAATGGGTTGTGAAATGTGAATTGCAAATATTTGTGTTGATGCCTCACACAACTGCTTCATTTATCAATTTAAAAATATGAGCAAAGACGAAAAGTTTGAAATTTAAGGTTTTCAAAAGTAAATCACATGCAATGAACAATGCAAACAAAGGACTCAAAAATGCTAAACAAGACACAAGCACAAGAGTCATTCAAATGTCTAAAATGTCAGTCAACTACCATGAGAAGCTACAGAGAAAAGAGTGAAATGTAAGGAAAAAAATGTTCAATTGACATCCCAATATATTTACATGCACAGGCAAAGTTTGAGGAACCATGAGTTACTGGCACAAAACAAAGTAAAATGAAAATGGCAAGAACAGTAATAAGAAAAGAAGCACGATTGCAATATTTTATTAAATTAATAATCAGATGTTTTAAAAAATGAAAAGATTATAAGACAAGAGATAAAACTCAAGAAACTTTAGAAAGTTTAGGCAATGCTAATCATCACCACCGTTACTCAAATTTACAGTGTTGAGAATTTGTTGACATCTAAAAGACATTGTATTGCAAATGCTTTACAGACAGATACCATTCTTCGGCAAAGTAGGACATCAAAAATGCATTGTATCATAAGAACCGATTTGACCGATTACCGCTAAAGAAGCTAACATTTGTTTTACTTTCGTACTGCAATGACTGTTTTGAGTTTTAGTAAAAAAACTATTATTTTTAACAATTTAAAAAAAAATTAAATCAAGTACTGTAAACTATTTTTATTAATTTTTAACTACTATTTACATTCATCCTAATTTTTAGTTTGTTTAATCACAATTTCAGTAAGGCAGTATTATTGTTTACTTTTGGTTTTAGTAAAAAAAGCGATCGATTATTTCATTATTTAATTTTTATTTAGACAAAGTATTGTAAATTATTTTTTATTAATTCTTAACTACTATTTACCTTCATTTTAACTTTCAGTTGTTTTTTTAATTACAATTCAACTTAGTTTTAGTAAAAAAGATATTATTCGTTAAACCATTTTACACATTGTGATTTTAAAAAAGCTACTAAAAATTAAGTTGAGGTAAATAGTAAAAAATTAATAAAAATGGTTTACAAAACTTGATTTAATAAAAAAATAAAATAATTGTTTTTTACTGTTTTAGTAAAAAAAACTATTATCATTGCAGTACGAAATTTAAAAAAATTTTAGCTTCTTTAGCGGTGATCGGTCAAATCAATGATATGATGCATTTTTGACGGTTAAATCGTCCTACTTCGCCCATTCTTTACATTAGGGCTAGGAAGCCTTAAAGACAAAAAACATCTATCCAGGCAGTAAATTATAGGTGCAATATAGAGATGCTTACAAAAACAATGTTTATCATACCAAGAACATGTGAAACTAATATTAATGTGATTAACTCTTTGAACATGCCAGGCTGCTTTAGCAGCCGCCTTTTGAAAGTCCATAATCACAAGCAGCTGCTGACATGTGCATTTTGTTTACAAACATTGATATGTTCAGACACCAGGAATTGTGTCCCACTGACTCAGGGATATTGATCAGACACATTGCACATTATATTTACTGTTTGTCTGCCCATGTGAGCTTATGTGCTCCCGGCATCATGGCCCTCTTTCCATCATCTAACTTGGGGATATTGATCAAACACAGCACACGTTATAGAGCTCCTGAGTGTCCATGTGAGGGGATCAGTGTTCAAAAGGTTAATAGAGAATGGCTATGAATGTGTCTATTATTCAAGTAGACTAGATTTTGTGAGGATAAGACTGATGAAACCCACTTGTCTTTTTATTAGAAGACACAAATAATAAATCCCAGATACGCGACAGAAGTGATTAAATCCTATATCCTACAATGATTTATCACTGGTTGTTCTTCTAGACATTTTTTAATATATATTGTTCTTTGAAATATTACATTATAACCTTCATTCAACATTTTAACTAATAAATGATTAGTCATCAACATTGATCTAACTAATAAACAATATATTATATAACTATATTGTTGATTTTGCTAGTAAACTAGCTAGTAATAGACTGCAATGTTGATAGTACAATTGAAGATTAAATGTTGTCCTTAACCCTTTATGGGTCAAGTGACTATATATGATCACCTGAGGACCCGTCAGACACATGCAAATATTATAGCCACAAAGACAACATAATCGGCACCAATGTGGTCTGCAAGCTTTGCAAAGTATACTTGTGCTTGAACAAAGACTGAAACTGTTTTGAGGCATACCACACCCCATTAAATTAGCCTGTTTTTGGCTCACACAAATTTTAAAATCAACCCGGAGGTGTTATTTTTTTTTGTCAATATGAATCTTTTTGTATCTATTCATTATATTGAATATTATTCTTTAATTCTATGTTTTATTTAACTTTCTACTTTATTTTTTTTTATATATTCAGTTTTGATAATTTTTTGGGGAAGATACTATATATGATCACTTCATTTTCCCATATAAACAAATTTCAGAAAACTTGCAACTGAAAATATCTTGTAATTAGGTTTAGTTTAACATACAAAAAGTTTGTTTTGATTTCTAAAATAGTTTTAGGGGTTAAACAGCATTTGCATTGGGTTCAAATATAAGCTATTGCAAGTTTCAAAATGTGTTGTAAACAAGTACATAATAGTTATCATAGTTTCTACAAGATATCTTTAGGTTGGGTAAAGATCAACATCCTTTAACCGAGTCGAAAAAAAAAAATTATTTGTGCTTTTAATCCATTAGATCATAACAATCTTAATAGAAGTTGTTAGTTTTTAGAAAAAATGTTTTTTAATGTTTTAGGAGGGTTTTTTTTATTTACAATGTAACTGTATGGTAAATGGAACCGTTACTTTCCGTCCGTTGTATGGAAGTGAGGCTTCGAAGTATTCGGTTACACTCCTTTCTGAGGCTTCTTTGATATTTTAATGACGACTTTTCTTTTTCTAAACTAGTTAATAACTTTCACAAGGGAAGTAACAACATGTTTCGAAGCCCCACTTCCCATACAACAGACTGAAAGTAATGGTCCAATTTACCAAATTTACCAAATTGGACCATTACTTTCAGTCCGTTGTATGGAAGTGAGGCTTCGAAACATGTTGTTACTTCCCTTGTGAAAGTTTGGTTTGATATTTTAATGACGATCTTTCTGTGCTTTCATTATGGTTTTTTGGTGGGCAACCCCGTGTGGCCCCCGACCAAAAAACCTTGTTTTGAAGCCTCATTTCCATACAACGGACTGAAAGCACAAAAAATTACTGGCAAAAAAAATTGTATTTTTTTTTGACTTGGTTAACAGATGTAGATCTTTACCTTAGGTTGTTACACTTGAAGTGTCATTTCTTTTTACATCACAGAAAATAATGCTATTACCAATGTAATTGCATTTCTTTTCAAATTCAATGTAAATAGATATAATTTGATATACTATATATCAAGATATAATTGGTGCTTTTTGAGCCCTTAACATCAATGATGTCTACCCAAGAACTTAGACTAATTTTCAAGTATGATTTCAAATTAGGACATAATG
>VCCN01004269.1:40301-58554 GCA_006491835.1 Architeuthis dux | reverse complement strand
CTCAGCACTTTCATCTAACTTACCAAGATGTTTTGTGGGTGGCTTTGCAACATGTAGATCCTCTTGATCAATTACAGTCTGCATTTTTTATCAAAACCAAAAGTTTACACCTAGCCTAGTTTGGTTCATCTATCGTAGTATGCTGATATGAGAATGAATGTTTGTGATTAAATATACTTTTTTTCATTATTTATAATACTTTTGTTTATTTACTATTTTATACTAAGTATAATTTATACACTTCATTCAAAGGTCATATGCAGGAGTTCAGATTACAGTCTAGCATAGAATACCTTCCTCTGGGGTTAGGATAGGCCTATGAATAAAAAATACCATTTTCAAGACTTATTTTGGTGAGAGGGGTTAATAGCATCTTTGATGCAGAGAAATACAGTATAATGGTTGACATAACACACATACACAACATCTCAACCGACGTGGTACATCAATAAGTCCATAGCCTATTGATGGAAAAAAAACCTTTATTTTACACAAATATTTATTTCGCAACATAATCTCCTTCCTTGTCAGTGCACTTAACCCAATGCTTCTCCATCAATCACATAGACCAAACATTATACAGTGAAAATTTCAGATCGAAATTCAGCTAATAACTGTGTCAGGCTGCACTTGTTGATCCACATTTGTATATAATCTTTCCAATATGTGTATATCAACACACAAACTTTGGGAAGAGCTTTCAAATATTAATAAATATTTTGAAAACATACTATCCTTTTACACCATCTAAAGTCTCCCAAATATTAAGACCATGTTTTAATTCAGTAGATCTTTAGAAAAAAAACAATGTATATCTGATACTAGTAGAAATTATATGAGCATATTAATTTAATATTGATTAAAAAATAGAATATTAGAACACTGGAAAAACAAAATAGAATGAAGAAAGTAATAAAAACTAGAGGGTAATTTCTAATATTATGTAATACATATAGAAAAAATTGGATATGATTTAAAAAAAATAAAAATATGCTTAGTTAATATATATATATTATCAAGAATAAGAAGTTTTCAAAATCACCACTTATTGCAATATCTTGTATTTTATTGCATCATCTTATATACACATAATCTTTTATATCAGCATTTTTCCCTCAATACAATGTTCTTATTGCATTTCTATACTCTTTATTAAGAGATGGGACAAATTCTTAGACATTAATAGCAGAGAAAAGAACAATTATTTTGGTTTTAAGAAGAAAATCTTCAAATATTTTCAAACATTGGAGAGCACTGCTTTACAATTTAGAACAAATTTAAGAAGTGGGGCTAACAAGGTAAAGAAATTCTTCCTTCTTGTTTCAAATGTGATTTGAATCAAAGTTACAACAACTGGCCCTACGTGGAAACGAAAGGAAAACAAAATGGTTACAGCTGAAATGAAGTCTTCAGGATTCTGGTCGAAATCTTAAATGGTGTCACAAAAAAAGGAAAAGTGAATCACATTAATAAAACTTTATACAACTGGATTTAACATTCATATCATCTGCTTTACTAATTTCAAAATTTCTGGAATTTAAAAAAATGATTTAGAATTGTCATACCAAATTTTTTTAAAATCACCTTTTTTAAAAAATCTATTGTTATAAGACGTAACTTTATATATATAAACAGTTAATATCAGGGATGTTGTGAATATAGGCAAGCCCAGTTAATTGAGGTTTAACAAAAAAATAAAATTAAATAAGGTTTGTTTACAAACACTGATACACTCTGTATTAGTGATTCAATTTCATAAATAAATGCATGTGCACACACAGTGAGAGATAGATAGATAGAGAAAGAGAGGTAGAGAAAGAGAGGTATATATTTCTGACTCTTTCTTTCAATTCAGTGGCTCCAATACTTGGACTTAAAATGTGCTTCAGTCATAGTTATGAACTTATTTAATGCATTAGTGTGCAGTCCAAATAAACCAATTTGCCTCAAGAATTCAAAACAATGTTGTTCTACAGCATGAGAAAAGAGAAATTAACTCTAAGAGAAGAAAACAATGTATAAACATTTCAAACGATTCACCAACTAGCCTTAAAAAAGAATTACAGTACAAATATGAAAAATGTAAAATAATCTTCCTACTGTCTGAAACAGTGAATCATGTTACCATTAATTATGAGAAAGTTTACAACATATCAGTATTTCTTGATGGCTATTCACATCAACACTCAGGGTTGCAAAATAAATCTTTATAATCAATCCTGTAAAAACACTAATTATATTATGGCCAAGATGTTTGCCAATATTTGATGATAGCAAACAGTTAAAACATAAAGTGTAGCCATACATGATTTCCTAATTAATAAAATAAATAATAATAAAAATTAATGGTAGTAACTTAAGAAAAATCCAGCCTTATCAATCCACTAACTCAATGGGATTAAGGGTTTGAATAGTTTAAATCAAAATAATAGGAATCTTACTCTCTAATCTGAAGATTATTCATCCAGTGAAGTCCAAGTTGATATAATCATCATTAAAATTTAAATTACCATATCTGTTGCTATAAAAATTGAATACAGTCAAGAGTAATTTGTATTAGAAACAGTCAACTAAAACTGTCAATATAGGTTTCTTCAGTTTTTTAAGTTGGTCTGGCTGGCTGGCTAGGTATGTATGTATGTATCATGCGTACAGGCTGCACCAATGGAGTGAGAAGGCTGGAAATTTAAACATTTACTCTTTATAATGTCTAGAAAAAAACTTCAGCCTCTAAATATGTCTTTTTTTGTTGTGTGTGTGGAGGGGGGTGGGTGTCTATTTGCAATGTAAGTTTATCCTAAATTGATCCCTCAGTTTGTGTCATGCTGGTTTTTTGAAAATTCAGACTTTTTTTTAGTGATCACTGGCCAACAAATGGCGAGAGAAGTAACTTATTCATTGATCACCCCTTTTACCAAATTTTAATTGAACACCCCCAACATGGTCAAAGACGTTGGTTTCTATTGAGTGACTAACCAGACCTGTTTATCTGTTAGTCAAAAGACAGATTGTTTTGTTAACTTCAAGCTGCACTAATATCTTGATACAGTATTTCAGAATTACCAACAAACTATGATCGTAGTCTTTCCAATATTTGAAAATATGAACATTTTTGGCAAATCAAACATCAAGTTTATATTATTTAAAGAGATGGCATAATAAAAATGGTGTCTAATATTTTTCAATTTAGAAATCATATACAAATCAACATATATAGTTATAATATACTTTTGACAGCAGTTAATTGTGTCATTAAGCCAGCTTCAGTGTATTTGGGATGGGTTTAAACTAATAAGAAAAATGGTAGTTAAATTTGGTATGTTCGATATCAGAACAAAAATTATTTTTAAAAATATTGATATTCTCGGATGTGACCATCTTTTCACTTAGGCTGTTCCATGCGTTTGCTACTCTTGCCGAGAGGAAATTTTTTCTAATACCAGTGGAGGTCTGAATTTGTAGTTTATGGCTGTATCCTTTGGTTTTACTGCAGATAGATGAAATCAGCATTTTCTTATCAGGGCATTTTGAGCAATGAACGTCAGTATCCACTATGTATGCTGTTCTGGATTCTATAGACCTCTAGTAGGTCAGCACGTTTTCTTCTGTATTCAAGGGTCTCTAGATTAAGTTGTTTTAATCTTTCAGTGTAAGATATATCTCCCAATCTCAGAATGATCTTGGTGGCTTTCCTCTGAACTCTTTCTATGGCATCTGTGTTGTACTTCAGGTTAGGAGACAATATGCAGGAAGCAAACTATAGATGGGGACAAAGCAGAGACTTGTACAGTAGTAGGAAGCTCTCCTCATCGATGAGTGTCTTATGTAGCCGAGTGTTGTATTTGCTGTATTCACTTTGTTTTATAAATAATATACTATGGTAATATGCATAATATATAGTATGAATACAGTAATATGAATCAAAGATGTAAACTTTTTTACCCTTGGATGATTTCTCCCATCCACCCAAGTATTCATCATAAAAACTAAGTATTTAGTATCAGTATTATGTTACCAACCAATGGTCAACCATCCATTCATTCATTCCTCCTGCTGATTGCTTTTTTGTCTTCTACTTCACATCTTCATAATTAATTCATAATAAATAGAGATTGGGGGGGGGGTCTGAGAAAACAGACATCATTTTGAAACTCTAAGAAAACAATGTTTTTTTTAACCAATGTAATCAAAAAGCTTGCATGCAGTGAATAAGTCATACACTGTACAGAGTACATTCTAGGTTGTCAAGGAGGCCAGGACTGAGCAGGACTTAGTGCCAGACTAAGATGACTGAGCAGGACTTAGTGCCAGACTAAGATCACTGCACCCCTGGCAACACATCATGGTGGGAGGGTAAGGCCCATCAGTCCCCAGGTCTTACACTTAAAGCAACAAACCTCAGGGAAGGCCCATATCCAACAACGGACTGTAAAGGCTGATTATGATGATATGAAACAGAGAGATGCATCTTAGCACTACAGAATTTGAAATATTCTTTATATTGTGTTGATGATGTATGTAGTTTGCGTACAACAACACTTGCTCGTTGCGAAAAGTCACAAAGTCAAAAAGTAACATACACGTCACCACGGAACAAATCCTCGCAAGGTACTCTTTGTGATCAGACACTGGTAGTCAACGAACAACAGAGGCAAAGTCTTTCTTCCAACTCTTCCTTCACCTCTTAACACCTAGGGTGACTGACTGCAAGCAACTTCGAACATCCAGGCAACAAAGCCATGGCTGTTCCTTTATTGTTGTCGACATTTTCCTCTTCCGGCTTTTCATGCACAGGGCACACGCTATACGCAGTTTCTTTGAAAGTCGGGTAAGTGGATTATCAGTATCTCTACTATATATATATATATATATATAAAGTATATTTCAGCCTGAATTTCATGGTTTTAGCCAGTGTTTAGTCACTGTTTTCGTATCTGGCCTATAGGACGACCCCATTTTTTGGATGCTTGAAAAGTGTTGTCTTATTAGCTGTAATATACAGTATCTGTATATTAATACTAAATTATGAAGATGTCAGCTTGAATAAAATAAAAAGAAATTAGTCATTAAAATAGAAAAAAATGGTAGGAGAGGAACACTTTGTCAGTTATTAGCCGGTGACATACCAGTGATACCAAATACTTTATAGTTCTATTAGAGAAAGCTTAGGTAGGAAATAATAATTGGCAAACTGCACATGAAAATCATTTCAAAAGAATTTTTCCAAAGACTGGATGGGGGATGTAAAATAAAGATCTTTAATGAGATCTTTTTGATAACTCTAGGCTCAAAAAAATAAAACAAAGGACTTGTAATCCTAATGAGAAAGCTACATTGTTTTCTTGAGAAAAAAAAAAACTACATAAATAAATAAAAATCAAATTAAGTGAGATGATAGGGTATTTGGTATATAAAAGCTCTATACAAAAAGCATTATATTCCATGTCAAATCAACAAATTCTTAAGGCAAAAATACCATCACGGAGCCAGAAATGTGTGACAAGTGCCATTCAATTGGTCTCATAAAGATCTATAATTGTGCCAAATTTGAACAAAATCAGTGATGGTCATGGTTTGGCCCTTTGTTGATTTGACACAGAATTATTAGCAATTATATCTTTATAAAGTAAAGAATACTGAAACGAATATAAAAAGGAAGAAATGCTGTTATTTTTGTTTATTTATTGTTTTAACTTCAATGATTTGAGTTGATCATTATGAAATAAAGTTGCATCCTTTTTAAAATTTTAGATATGTTATTACATGCTGTTATCAACTATGAATCTTCATTTCAGAAAATATATTAACTCAGTATAAAATGCATGAAAGAAAATAAAAACGCAACAAATATTTATTTCTAAAGAGACAGATTTCTCTTTTAATTATCCTCTATTATTATACTGTATTTTTAATGATTAAAAGGTCTTTAATGAGTGAGAATTGACTCAAATCTAGAAGCAGGTATTCACACATGATCAAGTCATTGACTCAAATCTAGAAGCAGGTATTCATATATGATCAAGTCATTGACTCAAATTTAGAAGCAGGTATTCACACATAATCAAGTCATTCACACCTATTCTAAAACTATACTTAGATATCTGCAATGTATTCAGAGGAAAGAAAAAACATAGGAATATTGTTTTCTTTACATTTGATATGATGTTAATATATTTAGCTTTCCTCAAAGAAAGTTAATAAAAATAAAATTTGGACTTTTGTTGATAGTGTATATGGTATCACTCAAGAAAGGTTGAATATATTTTAAAACCATGAATAAAGCTTTTGGACTCATCAATTTTTATGTGGTCAGGCAAGGCCAAACATTTTCTTTTTCATTGACATATTTAGCAACTTATTCTTATCTTTAACCTACCAGAGAGGGCAATGTCTTCATATACACATATCCACCACCAATAAGAAAGGGAGTTAATCCAGGAAGCATGTTCCCATGTTTGCAGCATCAACTAGTAGTAGCAAGGTCAATTGATTTCAATGACCAAAAGCAAAATCTGTGATCAAAGAATATTTAACAAACAAGATTGTCCTTATCTGTACACTTTTGAAAATATTCTCAGGAGGAAATAAATATACCTTAAATGCTTTAGATTAGGAAAGTATTAGTATAGAAATTGTGATGGCACCACTAATGTTTCTATAAGTAAATTAAAGATTGTTTTAAATGACTAAAGATGAAAGTTATCTATAATACTATCAGTTTCATAAAAGGTTAAGGATATGTTGCTGTGTGATTTTACACTGATAGTAGGAAGATGAGTGAATAGGAAGCCAATAAACACAGTATGTATACAGAATGACAGAGTGGTGTGTAGATTGTAACACATTTAGTCATCAAAAATACTAGGATACATTATCGTTTGTTTTTAGATTTTACTTAAATGTGCAGAGTTCATCATGTATTCAAGCAAGGGAAATGAAGAAAAAATTAGGTTTTTTTTCCTACACAGCAAAGATGTACAAATGTAGTACTTCTGTAGACTAAAAAGCAAGAATAACACATTAATCAGGTGTAAAAGCAGCTTACAAAGGGGAATATAAGAAGAAGAAGAAGAAGGTTTGCAATAAATCTGGTAAACAAAGCCACACCAGGTTGTGGTGTGCAAAATGATTGGCTAGGCTGAGTTAGAAACACACAGGAAATAAATGCAAGCTGTGGTAAAACAAGTGCATTAGGCACAGGTGACTACCATATTGCATTTTTAAGCAACACTGATTATGCAGAAATGAAAGAAAGGTGAGATGAGAGTTAGTGATAACGGCACTACAGAGACAATTATAGGTGCTGAGACTTTGAGAAAATTAAAGACATCAGCACTAAACTGGATGGTTAAGCTGTCTCTGGTGAGAGTAGTAAGTAACTAAAAAAACAGCACCAATATATCTACATATTGTTCTGGTCCATCCTTTGGGGATGGAGGAGAAAGAACTTTTATTGAAATGATCTACTTTGATTATTAATCATTATCATAGTCTTTATTTTTAGACAACATGCTTTCCAAAGCAACAGTTTCAAAATCAATCATTTAGAAATTCAAGGACAAAAAATCTGATTTAATCTCAGCATAGAGATTCCTCAGTGGAAAGAAAAAAAAAAAAAAAAAAAAAAAAAAATCACTATTTATACATTGATTTTTTTTTCAGACAAGTTTTCTTTATTTTCTTTATCACAACATTTCAGCCGCTATACCCTCCAGACTTCTTCAAGTGTATGTTGTACTCATTTCTATACTTGTCATGCCCATTATTATTTATAGGGATTTTCAGAAATTGTAACCATTAATTATTCCTTATGATTCTGAACTGCCTCTTCAGATTTTCAGAAATTGTAACCGTCAATTATTCCTTATGATTCTGAACTGCCTCTACGTGACCCAGTGATTGAACAGGGTACAGTCAGGGCCAGATTATACTATAAGGCTGAGTAGGCTTAAGCCTAGGGGCCCGTAGCTAACAGGGGCCCGGAAAAATTCTGGGATATTCATATTTTTCTTAATTTTATTTTTGACAGGACCATAGTCAGATTAGCCTATATGCAAACTACACTACGGCGTAGGGCCCAAAATAAATAGCAATTTAGAAATGTATCACTACTACTCAGGGAAAATGAATTAAACAATAAAACTGTAAAAATAAAAACATTCCCTGATGTGAAGTCTGAGTGCTCACTATAATTGTTAAGATATTGTTAATAATATCTTAAAACTTAATAAAAATGTCCTAACAAATATCTCTTTAAAAAATGGAATGAATATATTACACATTAGCACATAACAATCCACTTTATTCACAAGATATCAGTATTATTTACTTAAGATGGGGGTCCTCATATTGCTAATAGCCTAGGGGCACTGGTATAGGTTTTTCTGGCCCTGGGTACAGTGGCTGAAATGTTGTAATAAACAAGGAAGCTGGTCTGAAAGAATCAATGTATAATAGTAAAACTTAGTATCAGAATTTCAGCAAGGAATGTTTGTTGCTTGGTTATACTTTCTGTTTTTTAGTTTTATGAAAATCTGGCATTTTTATACTGAGAATAGATTTTGTCCATTTTCTGCAATTAGTTTCTGCAAACCCATCTATTTACATCATGAATATTTTATGTAACTTCAGCAAATTTTCTGATTTAAACTAAAGAAACCAAATTATATTTTCTAAGAATTTTAATTCAATAAATTTAGTAACAGAAGCTACATTTGATTATTGTTCCTTTGAACTTTCTATTCTCAACATAATGTTGCATTTGTTGATCAATAATTGTAATTAATTATTAAGTTGCAAATTATCTAAAAGAAATTTTTTTAGTTAACCAAATCATCAAAAAAGATTGTTATTTTGAATATGCTGCTCAGATTTTTTTTCCAACATTTCTTAAAGAATTTCTACAATTAACATAAATATGAAGCTTTGAACAGGAATAATAAAATTAATTATTAAATCAATAAAAATAATAACCGTAACAAAAGCATTAATAATGACTGCTGCTATATGGAAAGCATTGTGTGTGTATCATTTGAACTGTGATTGGTGCTGTTATTCACTCAGTTTTATGGCGTTCTCGAAGTGAATAATATTGCTCTTATAATAAGCATTAATAAAAAAAAAGTTTTAAAAGAGAGGAGAGTTATAAAAAAGAAAAAGTCATATTTTGGGTCTTTGGTAAGCCTTTTGTGATATACATACTCATTCTTTTCATGTCAACAGGATTGGCTGGCGTCTGTCAAGTGGAAAGAGTGAGAGAAAAAAAAAGGTGAGAAATAGTGGAAGAGAGAAAGAGAGAGAGAGATTCCATGCTCCAGTATATCTTTGGTTTGTTGGTCATTTTGTCAGGTTGGGAGGTGGCAATAGAGCCATAGGAAAAGACAAAGTAATGGAAGTACCAGTCTGTGGGCAATGAAAAGGAGGCTAGCAAAAACCCAAATATAAAGAATAATGGCCCACAACCCTGGTTTGGCTAGGTTGAAAGTGATTCTGCAGCATTCAGGAATGGAAAAAGCACAACAAAATAAAACAAAAAAAAAAAAAACAGGAAACAAAACAAAATGCATGCATAAATAAAATGTCATCAAATGTTAGACATGTTTTGTCATTTTTTGTGGTTGGAAATGAGGAGGGAAGAAAAGGCTTGAGAAAAAAACATTGAAAATAGAGTGAAATCCGACTGGAGTTAGTGTCATCCATTATAGCAATCTACTAAGTGTGTTTATCGTGGTTAATGTGACCAAAGAGAGTATTTCAGTCTGATTGATGAAATGTAATTTACTATCATATGAAGCAAGTGACTGTGTTGAGCTGCATTGTCTAGACCAGTGGTTCCCAACCTTTTCGAGTCATTCCCCTCTTTTGTCAATAAGATTACTAGTATCCTCCCCACTTCCATTTATTAAGTTGTAACAAAGAATAATTTCAAATTATAACTTTATTTTGCATAATTAAACAGCTTTATACTAACAATTACTTTAATCTTATAATTGTACTGCTGCTGCTGGGTATTTGTTACTCAAAGAAAGCAAGCGAAAATAATTAGGAATCATTTGAAATTACAATTTATTACAAAAAAAATAAGAATTCTGCTATCATAACTGATATACACATCAATGTGATCTCTATTCTTGTTTTTTTTCTACTATTTCTCAATTTGTGGGTCTAATAGCGAGAGAGCACATCTGAAATCATTCTCAACTTGTAGCTTATTTCGAGCCTTCGACTTGATAGATAAAAGTGCACAAAACCCTATCTCTAGACTGGACTTTTATTTTTACCTAATAGCCTTATTCCCCCCTTGGACTACCCAAATTCACTCCCTTGGGCGAATTCCCCCTGGTTGGGAAGCACTGGTCTAGTGATTGAAGTGTAAACCATCTATACTATAATGAAGGTAAATGTGCATGTGTTAGCGGAAACTATGGAATAACTATATTCTCTTTTAGTGCAATGAAAACTGTAAATCTAAGTAAACTAGGGAAGTCCTGTTCCAAAGGTGTGTGTTTGAAAGGTGACAGACTTTATGGTGTGTGGAGCAGCTGGCCATAATTGTCATGTAAAATAATTTTCTGTCCGTCGTATGAACCTACGGCTTCGAAGTATTCCAGTTACTTCTCTTCAGTGTTGCCAATTTAGATAATTCTAAAGAGCAGAAGTCAAAGAAGATAATTAATAGAAACTATGAAGAAAGGTATAATCTTGCATTTTTTATTTATTTTTATTAGATTTCTTGAGAACCACTGATCCAAACAACTTCAAACTCAACACTGCCCTGTGTACTGACTAATATATCTGGTAAATGTCAACTTCGAACAATGGCCAGTTGTTGAGCAATCGCTGTGCACACACACACACACACACACAGACAGACAGAAATTTCTTCAATTGTAGTTAGATGTTTGGATAATCTATAAAATGGTTCAATAGGATACATCAGTAGAATTCAAGTGTATAACCTCTGGTTTATAAGACCAGTGATACAAAGTTCTAATCTATGGTGGCACACAAAATAAGCTTGGATAAAAATTTATTTATTTTGCAGTGTGATATAAAGGTTTTGATAATATCACCAAAGGAAACTACTTAACAATTATGTCACTCTTGAGGACCAAGTATTCCCTTCGGGTAGCAGGTATTAAAGAATTCTTCTACATAAGTTATTTAATGATAAGAACTCATATAATAATAATCCATACAATAATGGATTTTTTTCAGTTATATATAATGATTTGGCCATTAATTAGTAGACAACAATTTAATACGTAACTAAGATGAGTGTCTATATCTATAATGAAATTTCTCACCAACAATATGACATTGTTTAATTTCTTTATCTATTATATGCAATATAGTGAGGAGATTAATGAACTGTATTTTAAAACTGGGTTCTAATCATCACATATGATAAGTAATATAATAGATGTATAGAAAATTAAATAAATAGAAATAATTTCCAGTGAGCTAAAACTGATCACTAATAAAAAAAGACTTGTATCTATATGGACTATTTGGCTAACGTTACTTCACAGCTAACTTCGTAAATTCACTCATTTAACAGAGAATATTTCAGAGCTGCTAAAGTTTGCTTGCATTAAGTGGTGCATGAGCATAACTAAATTGGCAGCTAAATCTGTTTCATAAAATGTTTTCACACGGTCCATACCATTTAGTGAAGCTCTTATCATATTGTGATGGTAATTGTTACATGAATATAAGAAAATAACTTATATGATATGGCAACTTGAAATCATGTTTAAATAAGAACAATACCATCGTTAAATTTTATGTTACTTAAAATATAATATTTTCTGTACAATGACTCCAGTAGTTTTCTGGCTTATAAAATAAATGACTAAGTGTTGTCTGAGAAATATTTTCTTGCTATTTTCCAAGAAGGACAACATGAAAAGTATTAATTTTCGACTACTATTTTCCTTCATCGTAATTTTTTAGTTGCTTTTTATCACAAATTAAGATGAAGGAAAATACTAGTCAAAAATGAATAGTAAATGTTTACAATAATTCATCTAATAAAGATAAATAATAAGAGATAATAAAAAAATTATTAAATTTTCAAAAGCTGTGAACCTTTCTTCTTTTCTCCTTATTTCCATTTGTACAAAATGATTAAAAAATCAAAAGCAAAATTAAGGTTAATGAGTCAGCCATCAAAAATCAATCTGATGATTGGGATTGTTTTGACCAATCACTGCTAAACAAACTAACATTTATTATTTTCATACTTAACCTATTTACTCGGTACAATGCGATCTTGAATATTACTTTTGTAGCTAATATTCAGTAATATATTATAATATGTTATCATTCTTTTTAATACTCGAGTATAATGTTACCAACCAATTTTCCACCTGAATTTTTATATTCAATTTCTCGCATTGTAGACAAGTAAATACAGTAATTTTTTGTTAAAAAAGGAATTTTTTAGAATTTTAATAAAATTAATAAGAAAAATATGAGAACCATAACAATATGAAATGTCAGATTATAATTTATTCAATTATTTATTTACAATTTTCTTATTAGTTTAATCCAAACCCAACTAAACAGAACCTGGCTTAATGATGCAAATAAGTGTACATTCAACAGATTACTGAATTTTAGGTACAAAAATGATATTCAAGATTGCATTGTACTGGACTAAATAGGTTAAGTACAAAAATAACAAATGTTAGCTTGTTTAGTAGTGGTCGGTCAAAACAGTCCCAATCATCGGATCAACTTTTGACGGCGGGCTCGTTAAACTTTGCCAAAAAGTCTTGTCAAGTTTCAGCATAGAAACTTAAAAATAAACAAAATAAAATGTTTTTTTTTAGAAAGAAATGAAATGAAATAAAAGAAAATCAAACTCGGTCAAAATCATTTTCATACAGTTGACTGGTTAAATTGTTGAAATGAAAAAATGGTTTAAAACCCATCAGAACCCAGACCCATTTCTCTTTGAAGGAACATTATGTGGGATTCCGAGTCGGCAAATTGACACACAGTCACATGACTGCACCAGGATGTTCATTTGATGTCACTTAGTACAGTTCATGAGTTAAAATATAATATTATATAAGACACTGTGCAAATCAATTAAATTGTATGTGACACCAGTGTCATAGTGGGTTCTTATAGGTTAAGTTTGGTAAATAAAATGCGCTCCTTGAACAATTTAAGATATGTAAAATCTATTAAAGAGTTGACATTATAACCGTACTTATTTTTTTACTATCTTTAGCTATGACACTTGTCATACTTTCTCAATTAGATATATCAGTTAATGATTATACCTTGACTAAATAGTTCATAGTTCTATCACTGTATCAACATGTCGACTGAATGCATTAGTCAGACAAGTGCAGAGTTCAAACCAATGTGGCTTATGCTGCTCAACAGGCCAAACCCAACAAGACAAGGATAAGAAACATCTGAAATATACGTTATAAGGTTACCTCCTTTGAAGTTAAACACTTCTGTTTACACCATCACATTTTAGATATTACACCTGAAGAATGCTGAACAATGGATCAGCCGAAACGTTGTGTTAACAACACAAACAACAAGAAGGAGTTCAATCATCTGAAGAACTATTTGAATGTTAATGACATTTCTCAAAAACCTATAGAAAATATAGTTTATACTTATTTGCAGGCTGCACAAGCCACTTATTTTGAATTTCTCTTAAGATAAGTACAATGTTTCAGTTATTTGAATATTGCAATTGTTAAAAGAAGTTCATTAAAGAAGGCACCCAGCTTATCATTTTTGCAACAATGCTAATCTTTTCAAATTATACAGAGAAAATATGGTGGTCAGACTTAGCTGAGAAACTTCACAATAAATAGAAAATGACATTTGGTAAACCAAACAGCAAGGTCTTGAGTTCAAATATCTATATCACCTACTAAACAAATGTCCAATTGGTATCTGCACTTGACTGAAAATGATACAGACAGGATTAACAATCTTTTTCTACAAAGAACCCAGTAATAAAAGAAACAATTCTTAAAGTCTTCTCTGGTTATTATTGATCTTAACTGAAACAAATAGGATTCTTTCCTATAAAGCCAATTCATGTCAATTTTCACATAATAATAGTGAAAAAATGAAGTTACAAATTGCTTTAAGTTGTTACACATGAAATGTCATTTTTTACATCATAGAGAATAATGCTAAAAGTGAAAGATTTATTAATGTAATTACATTTTTTGCAGATTCAATTCAAATAGAGATATAATTCGTTATTATTGAAGGTTTTTGAGCCCTTAACAGTAATGTACCCAAGAACTTAGTCTAATTTTTAAATACAAATTCCAGTTAGGACCTAAGTGAACAGTGTGAACTGTTCAGCATTGGTTCAATGGGTTTATGCCTGGGTATGGATACCAATAATAAACCTTGAGGGTGGCCCAAACCTGATCTTAATGATGAAGGAGTAGCCAAAGACCCACAAACCACAGTTTGAGCTCTTTCTGGAGACTTTAGGACTTTATCAGTGACCATATTATGTCATCTCAAGGCAATTGGAAAGGTTACAAAGATGGGAAAATAGGTCCCACATGAACTGAGTGAAATGCCCCATGTCAGTGCTCGATTCCACACCACTCAGCTGACTGTATCTTAGAGAATACAGATATGAAGTCTTGCAGCATCGCCTATATTCCTCTGACATTTCTCCTACAGATTATCATCTTTTCAAGCATTTTGAACCTCATATCCACGATAAAAGGTTTAATAATTGTGAAGCCATAATTTGTACCTTTACTGAATGTGACCACTAAACATAAATAATTTTATAGAAATGGCATATTATCATTAGAGGTTATTGCTTCAAATGGGTCATATTTTGATTAAATTTACCGATTTTTGTTTGCATCCTTCATCTTACTATTCAAAAAATGACATTTCATATGTAACAACCTAATACATATTTTAAAACATAGCCTGTATTATTATAGAATAATATATAGGGGTAATTTTAGTGTGGATAGTAAAAAATACCAGGAGAGAAAATATAAACTGTTCCTTGATAAAAAGTCAGTTGAGTTGCCACACTATTAAAAGGTGCCGGAAGTAGTCACAAGAATTAAGAAAAAATTCTAATTAATAAATCAGTCATTCTGATAACTTTATTATGCAGTGAAAGCAATATTAAAATTTTCCTAAAACTTGAAAACAAGCCAACTGTATGTTGAGAGAAGTGATTTAGAAAATTTTTTCAAATTGTTAATACATAACAAAAGGCAAATATAAGGCAGTCACCAAACAAAATATTCATTCATAAAGAAGGAGAAGATGACATCTGTTGTCATAACCATTCAGTCTTTCATTCATCACAGATAAAATTAACCACATGTTATGCATTGTGATTCTTAGTACCTTACATTTTTTAAAACTTTTCCTTCAGCTACAGTATTGCCCATAAATAAGAATACTCCTACCACTTTTTAATAGAAAGTTAATTGTCTGTAGAGTTTGGTCATAAATAATACCTGATAATCTCCATTTTGATTGTATTATTTCTAGTGGAACATTACACAATCAAAATGGATATTATCAGGTATTATTTATGACCAAACTCTACAGCATTGAAACTATTTTTTCATAGTGTTGTACTCATCTTTGGACAGCAACATATTCATATTTTTGGCAACAGATTTTCAATGCTGTAGAGTTTGGTCATAAATAATACCTGATAATATGTTTTTATTGTGTAATGTTCCACTAGAAATAATAAAATCCTGCTATGTTTGGTTTAGAAGAAAATTAACTTTCTCTTAAAAAGTGGTAGGGGTGTACTTATTTATGGGTGATACTGTATATATAATAAGATTATTGCTAAGAGAAGTGGCAAATTAATTTATTTTATCAACTTATGTTTCTCAAGGTGCATCTCTATGAGGTCCTTTAACTAAATTGTTTTGGTATAAACATGTCTGGTTCATTTTGAGACTTGTTAGAGACCTGAGCTTTGGGAGTAAACATTCCCTGTTCATCACACTTCATAAAACTTGTGATACCCAAAAATATATTTACATACGACTTGCATTTCATGAATTATTTAGAAAAGAAAATAGAAAATTATAGAAATAACATATCCATCCAATATGATTTTGGTAAGTATTTTTGGATCCTTTCCTTGAGTTTTATCTATAAGAGTGAACAAATTTTGGGGAAGTTTCAATAGCGCTGTGAGAGAATTTATTTAAAGTCATTCTCCATATTCCAAGTTTTAGTGTAATCTTACTGGAAATTAATTCTATCTATTTTCTTGGCTCTATTTTTTTCTAAACAATTTATAAAATGCAAGCCCAATGTAAGTTCCTGAGCTGATGAAACATCTATATCCTCACTTTTATGATTATATAGCCAGAGAAGATAACAAAAAGAAAAATGCTCCCATCACACACACAAAGAAAATGATAATAGCTTATATCAATCAAAAATGAAGAAAAATGACAAGAGTCTAAGAGAAAATAATTGAAAGATTATTAAAATCAAAATACAATCCTTAATTTAAAAGGGAAGGAGGTAGGGGTAACAGACTTATTAGTTATCTCCCCTGTTTAATTTTATCATTAAAAAAACATTTGCCATCATTACAACTTGGGAATTTGTTGAAATTAAATCTTCCACTCTAAAAAATCTTTTCCATGTTTTATTTATGTTTATATTCAATTATATACAGTACTTGAACAAAACAGAAATTTTGCTTATATGGCTTGGTTTTGAGAGTGAAAAACAGGAACTTTTTGCAAGAAGAAACAAATTTTAGTGCAATCAGCACGGCATGCATTTACTCATGTTTTGTGGTTCTGAATGCTAAATTTCTGGAAAATGTTTTTTTAATAGAATTAAATTGTTAAATGAATCAAACCATGTATTTTTTTTCTATCCTGCACAAGGGAAATTGTGAATCACTGCCACCCATATATTCTGTGTTAGGGGTGATCAATTAAAAAATTGGAAAAAGGGGTGATCAATGAATAAGTTACTTCTCTCGCCTTTTGTTGGGCTATGATCACTAAAACTTAAAAAACAAGTGGGCACAAACTAGTGACCAAATTAAGGGGAGAATTTTCAAAAAAACAAGAAAAAACATTTTCCCTACTCATTGATGGGAGTGTGTGTGCAAAATTTCAAGTTTCTAATATGAATAGTTAGGGCTGGGCGAAGTCCAGATACATAGATATATACATAGATACATATAAATGTCAGAATAACCTAAACCCAACAATAAACCAGGGTTGTGATTAATAATGAGCAGTGTGAACTTTTCATTTTTCTGCCCATAACACTGGACTTTTCCACTTGGGGTTAAACATTTTGTTGATAAAAATACCCCCTATCCACCCTTTGAAAGAATGGATTTTCCACCTTTTTTTTTTCTTAAGAAATCATTTCATAGAAATTCAAATATATCCGTGAATTTTTTCACAGGTATTAACTAGTATCTATATAACACATACGTACTGTAATGTTCATATGTAAATACCTGAGCATAAGTATTTGAACAAGCACAACCGCAGTGTATCTTGCCTATGATTTCATTATTTCCCAAATATGTATTGGTTTAGTTGAAAGCTTTTTAAGGCAACTCTTCCAAATAGCAATGTTAGTTAGCCTTTTCAATCTGATTGATCGATTCTGAACAAGATTTTAGCAGGATAGAAAAAAATACTTGGTTTGATTCATTTAACAATTTAATTCTGTTAAAAAACGTTTTCCAGAAATTTAGCATTCAGAACCACAAAACATGCCTAAATGCCTGCTTTGTTGTGCTGATTGCAATAAAATTTGGTTTTTGGCATAAAGTTCCTGTTTTTCATTCACAAAACCAAGCCATACAAGCACAATTTTTGTTTTGTTCAAATCTTTATAAGCAGTACTGTACATCATCTATACAGTGATGGTAGCTCTCTGCAAAACTATCAAACACATAACAAAAAAAACGGTTTGAAATTTACGTACTTATAATTGGGTTTATGAGGTGAGACCCAATCTGAAGCTATATATTGAAAAATAAATTAAATGTCTAATTACATCAATAACTTATGGATTAACTAAAGGAATAATATCTTAAATTCCTATCTTTTAATTTCCCTGTAACCTGTATTTTGTTATTGAATAACTATAAAACATATTGATTGAAATGTAACTGAACCAATGTAAATCTAAAAGAACCTCAGTACACACACACAAATATAATATATATATATATATATATGATAATTATGAAGATATTTAT
>VCCN01004269.1:0-16184 GCA_006491835.1 Architeuthis dux | reverse complement strand
ATTCATGCAGATTTGTGACGCATACTTATAACCACTTACTATGTATATATATTGAAAAAATATAAATTATTGAGAAAATATAAAAACAAATCTAGGATTGCTGTTTCCCAATCAATGCGGCGGCCAAATCAAAATCAAATATATGTAAAAAAATGTTACTTACGTTGGAATGTATAGATTTTTGTGAAGAGGTGCTAGGAGCTGTATAAGAAACAAACGGTGATGATATCCCCGCACTTTCCACAGGGGATGGGACAGCAGTGGTAAAATTGGCCCAATCACCATTGTCCTTATCGTTGTCAGCTGTTGGCGCTCCAGCAAAACTGACAGTGGAATGTGTATGAAAACCAGAAGTTGAGTCACCCCACGAAGGTGTGAATTCCTGCTTGGAATCGGCAGTTAATGTGGGAGCTGCAGGTGTTGATAACTGTGGGGGTGTTGCAAAATCAGCCCATTCATCATCATCATCATCAACAGTGGCGGACACAGTACTGAAATCCCCAAATTCATCACCATCATCTGGGTGGTCTTTACTTTCAAAACTAGTGAGGTTTTCAGTTTTGGGCACAAAATCCTCAGACCGTGGTTTTGCTCCAGTAGCAGTGAATGTTCCAAAATCTCCAAATTCATCATCATCATCATCAGATTCCTGGTTCTCTTCAGCTGAATATTTCAGTTCTACTGTTTTGACATGATCAGAAATAGAGTAGCTTTCATCTAGGCTGTCATTGCTTTGTAAATCACAGCCATCGGGGCCCATGTCTTCATAGTCCGTTGAACTCTCAGCCAGACTTTCATCCTGGCTTGGAAAATCAGCTTCAATCTTTCTATCATTCGATTGATTTTCTGGGTTTGAGGAATCACTGATATCTGCATTAAAGCCTAACGACGATCCAGGACTGACTTGGGCTGCCGTTTCAGGTAATGTTTTCTGCCTGCCCTTGTCGGATGAGGGACCCTCCTGCAAGTGATCCCCAAAGTCAGTCTGCAATTGTAAGTTCCCGATACTTGTTGTCGGGGAAACAGATGACTCTTTTGTAGTCGTGGTAACGGTTGTGATTGTGGTGGTTGAAGAAATGGACGGGTTTAATGAGAATTGAAAATTATTTGACAAATTGAAATCGTTAGGAGCACTGCTAATCGAAGGGGCAGATGAAAAATCAGCCCAGTCATCAGAATCACTTGGCTGTTGACTGCTAACCAACATGTACGGGTCTGTAGTGCCATCAGGGGCAGCAATGTGGTCAGCCACCATGTCGGGTGTGTCAGGTCTTGCAGGAGGAGGAAAGTCCGGAGGTGGAGGTGACAATGATGGTGGTGAAGAGCTTGAACCGTTGTCTGCGCTCATTTGGTCCATACTAGCAGAGAGAGTTGAGCTGGTGCGGGGACATGACTCGTCCTCCTTGTCAGAAGCACAAGAATAATCTGGAGGCAGGTTCCTAGCTAATCCTTCTGTACTGCCGTTAATGCTGTTGCTGGTTTGGTCTTTATCACAACCAATTTTATCACCCAGCTTGACCACACTGACCTCCTCTTCGTCGTCGTCGTCTTCCTCCTCCTCACAGTGGTTAGAAGTCAACTGACCGTTTGCCTTGTGATCGATTTCTCCGTTAAACGTTTCTTCGAGTTCAGAAGAGCTGCTCTTATCACCAGAATCTGGACTTTCGTCCGACTTTGGAACAGGTGAGATATCAGTACTACAGTGACCGGAGTCGGTCATCGAGTCCCGACCCCGACTGCTGCCAAGGTTGGACAAGTAGCCCAGTGTTTTTGTATCACAACTGATTTGTTCAAATTCGATATCATTGTCCTTGGAGAGTAAGCCTCCTTGTGGAGGTTTGCCGTTGGTTAGGCGAGTCTCCTCTTCGGGAAAGAGGTTCAGTGTTTGCAAGACCGGCCGCTCGTTTCCACTGGGCGGGATCTCCTTTATACCAATTCCTCGATCTAGGTTGTATTGATTGAAACCCTTGAAAACGCCAAAGTCGACATTATCTTCCAGACAAAGTCCTCGGTCAGACGAGGGGCTCTTGATGTCGTGGTCAGTAACGCTGGCAAAGTTACCAAAATCTTCATCATCGTCATCATTCCAGGTATCATCATCAAGGGGTGGCGGGGAGTCTGACACCATGGGAATGATATGCGACATGGTAGGCTCCCTGCTACTCTACTGTAGTGTCAGTGACCTGAAAGAGATTTTTAAAAAGTAGATAGTGAAAATGACACAGAGAATACAGACAATTATTATAAAGATTGTACAAAGGGAGTAAGTAAAAGAAACGAGAAAAGTATACACAAAAAGAGGAGGAGCTAAAGGCATCAAGCATCATACAGGAATACCTTGAATAGTGCGGTTTTTGATGTCATACAGTTAAGGCATTGCTGTACCTTAAATTATAATGACAGTTTGATTAGTGCAGGTTTTGATGTCGTACAGTTAAGGTATTGCTGTACAAATTAATGTAACTGTGTAAGCTGAAAAAAACACATTTAATTATAATGATACGAATCGTCCAGTTTTGATTAGTGCAGGTTTTGAAGCTGTACAGTTAAAGAATTGCTGTACAAATTAATATAACTAAAGCTGAAAAAAAATCACATTAAATCAGAATGAGACCTTGAACAGTGCAGTTTTGAACAGTACGGGAAATTTGGGAATGAATTAACCACACTAATCAAGGTATCATCACCATCATCATCAGCCGTTATAAGTCCACTGCTGGACGAAGGCCTTTCCCATCTCCTTCCATGACAACCTATCTTGTGCTAATCTCTGCCAAGTCTTACCGGCAAACCTTTCTATCTCGTCCCGCCATCTTGTGTCTGGCCGTTTTCTACTTCTTTTACTATCCCATGGGCACCAATCTGTTAATCTTTTCCCCCATCTATTGTCATCTCTTCTCGCTAGGTGGCCGGCCCATCTCCACTTTTGTTGCTTAATTAGTTGTATAATATCCTTTACTCTAGTCTTTTCTCTGATCCATGTTGATCTTTTTCTATCTCTCAGCGTTACCCCTAACATTGCTCTTTCCATGGCTCTTTGTGCTATTCTAAGTTTGTTTTCTGCTCGTTTGGTTAATTTCCAGGTTTCGCAACCATAAGTCATGGCTGGTATTATGCAGCCGTTATATACTTTCCGTTTTAGGCACATTGGCAAGGTGCTCCTCAGAATGTCTCTATTCATACCAAATGCTTTCCAACCTATCGTTATGCGTCGCTTTATTTCGCAGTCATGGTCTTTCTCTAGTTTTATTACCTGACCTAGGTATATGTATTCATCGACCTCTTCTAGTATCTCGCCTTCTATCTTTATGACCTTTTTGGGGACTTTATCGTTGAACATTACTTTTGTCTTTGTTCTATTCATCTTTAAACCTACTTTTTTACTTTCCCTATTTAGGTCGGTTAGCATATTTTGTAATTCTTCGGATGCTTCCGATGTCATAGAAATGTCATCGGCAAATCTTAAGTTGCTTAGGTATTCTCCATCTACTTTTATTCCCATTCCCTCCCAGTCAGTTTTCCGGAAGATGCTTTCTAGGCTTGCTGTGAATAGTTTAGGTGATATTGTATCCCCGGGTATACAATATCATCTAAACTAATCAAGGTATACTTGTAGTTATATTGGGGAGAGGGGAATCACCCATGTGATTACTAAATCTTATCTAATATTCAAAATACTTATATAAAAATCATCTAACAATTGATTTTGTTTAGTAAGTACACTGATGCAGACATGAATACATTTCAGAAAAGTTCCCTCAAAGCTAAGCTGTTTAGCAAGACAAGTACTTACCTCGTTTCAAGATATATGTCACTAGACAAGACTCTTACATCAACAACAAAGATGCTTTTTATAGCAAGTTAACAGAATTTTGTAATCTAGAGCTTGCTTACTACCAAAACAATGACCGAACAAATAAACTAACAATAAACAACAAAAAAAAGGTCACAGAAAGAAGTGTCTTGTCTGCAAAGAAAACAAACTAAACTTCTGCACAAACACAAACAATTGGTATGACATGTCATTTGACGTGCATGAAAAAATGCAGTTATATCAGATTCTTAAAGAAAATAGAAATAAATTATTAAAAATTATATAAGCAAATTCAATATTTACTTTTATACAAGAATTTGTATTGAAGAGGTATCTAAAAGTAATACCATAGATATTCATAAAATACTGTATATTTTGCTTGATGCCACATTCTTCAAGGAGGGTATTTATGCGCTTGTGCACCAATGGGATAAGTGCATCAATCTCGATGGCGACTACATAGAAAAGTAGCATAGTAGTGCTGGTAACATATGCACAATGTTTTATTTGTATAGTAATAAACATGTAAATGTTTGTACCTTACTTTTTGGACATCCCTCGTAATACCATAGCTTCATAAAATACTGTATATTTTGGCGTATAAGGTGACCTTCAGATAAGACGAGACCCCAATTTCAGTCTAAATCTCATGGTTTTAGCTCCTTTTTGTACTCTAGGTGTGGACGGACATAAGTCTTATATAGTATAAGGAACGAGCAGCACTGTCAATATATTTGGAGAAGGATATAGGCTGGGGGCCAACAGGGCTTACCGTGCACTACCCCATGATTCTACATTTAGGGTATCAAAATGTTCCTTAGGATGTCCTCTTTCAGAAAAAAGATGTTCACAAGAAAAAAGTTGGGAAGAACTACCTCATTTGCATAAAACAAAATTTTTCTAAAAGATTTTTATCTCTCCAAGTATGGTGACCAGGCCTGTGCAGAGTACTCTAGGTGTGGACGGACATAAGTCTTATATAGTATTAATGACCCTTCACAAAACTATAGAAAATATCTTAACAAAAATATATTTATTGCTATTCAATAATTACTGAAAGAAACCATAAAAAACAGCCTTCATGTTATTAGAATTCCTATCCCCATATATAATTTTCCATAAATCAGTTGAATGCAAGCATGTACTCATCAATAATTCTATATCTTGTTGATCAAGAGCTGAGATATACTTTTTTGTTAAAATAAAATGCAACATCTATAGGCAGAGATTTGATGGCAATGGAAAATGATAGGTTAGACAGTGTTCAGTTAGATTTTTCTCAAATAGTTATTGAATTTGTGTAGAAACAATAGCATACATATACTGAATGGAACAATAATCATAGTAATGTTTAATATTCTGCAAAAAACGGTAGGATCAATATGTTGTAGCACTCTATGTTGTAGCCTTATTTTCTACACAAATATAGAAGGCGATAATCTTTTTGTTCTACATATATATATTTTCAAATGAAGTAACAGTGCTATCAGCAATTGGTGCATGGTCTTAGCTCAGTGTTTAGTCGCTGTTTTTGTATCTGGCCTATAGGACGACCCCATTTTTGGGGGTGTTTTTTGGATGCTTCATATATCTAATATAGTGTTTTTTAGTCGGCAATAATGGCTTGGGTTCCAACTTAGGTTCATAGTGTTTTCCCTTGGGCAAGTATTTTGGCTGAGCAGAGGAGATTTATATGATAAATACATTTGCTTTTTAACCATGTTTTAACGGTGGTAACAGAACTATTGGCTTCCAAGAATAAGTCTGGCACATCAACTGCAACCAGTAAAATAGTTGATATGGTGTGTGAAGCATACAAATATATGAATCATGGGTTTAAATAAGGTAATATGAGGGATGTCTGAAAAGTAAGCTACAAACATTTACTAATCCAACATGTTTATTACTATACAAATAAAACATTGGATCAAGTGCATCAATCTCGATGGCGACCAGGTGGAAAAGTAGCATAGTAGTGCTGGTAACATATGCACAATGTTTTATTTGTATAGTAATAGACATGTTGGATTAGTAAATGTTTGTATGAGGGATGTCCGAAAAGTAAGGTACAATGTGCAGAAACAGTTGTCTTACTATGGAGAATCTCACAAAAGGACAGGAGCTCTTGTCTGATCCTTGAAGTTAAGCAATGTTCAGCCTGATCAATACTTAGGTGAGCAGAGGAGTAACATCTTTTTATGAGATTCTTAATATTTATGAAAGCTTAGCTTTTTTCCTAATGAACAAAGCTAAGCTTTCATAAATATTAAGAATCTCATAAAAAGATGTTACTTGCAAAAACCTACCTTAGACTTGATTGATTCATAAATAATTAAGTGCTAACAAAATACATGTTATACCCACATAATCAGTATTTACATAGTCAGCAACAATTAGCATTATTATCATATAATTCTTTACTAATAGTTTGGAGATGAGGATAAGGTAAATTTTATCATTATAAAAAGGTACAGGCTAATTTTTTACCAAATGAAACAATATAAAAGGGACAAATGATAAGCTAAAAATTAAAGTAGAGAAAATTCAAATCTATGAATGTATTTTTGTTAGGGAAACATGAGAATAATATAATAAGTGTGTATGTGTGAATGTACAGATACACAAATCTATACATATAAAAGCCAAATATGTAATTGAGCATGTTTGTATGATGTTTGGTTGCCTGTTGTGTCTGCTAGCTGAGATATCCTACTATTCATAATGGATTGGTCCACATGTAATACATTGATACAGCAATGAAAAAGTCAAAGGGTAGATAATACAAAATGAGATATGCTGTTTCCATAGCAATGAAGAATACCGATCAAGGTATATAGACAAACTGGGTCAGCGGTACAAAGACTGGCTGTCTTTTGATATTGCCTACAGTGAGGAAGCAGCTTGGAAGGGGATTGCAGCTGGAAAAGTAGAATACAAAGCAATAATGTTTGAACAGAATTTATTTATTATCAAATGGATGTGATTACTACCATAGTTAATATGTAATTTTTGCTGCAGTTTTAGGTGATTTTTTGTTAGTTTTATTTAATTAAATCTGCATTTTTAGCTACAGCACTTAGGGTAAGGTTTTTCAACTAAATTGTATATACATTTTTCCCTGCTTTTTTTATTCTTGTTAGATGAAGTATTATAATTCATTATTATTTAAATTTTTATCACTACTTTTTACCTTCATCTTAAATTTTATCAGTTGCTTTTTATCGCAACTTTTGCTCAGACTAATAAAATTTAAGATGAAGGTAAAAAGTAGTCATAAAAATTTAAATAATAATAAATTGTATATATTCGTGAAATAATGTGTGTAGGTTTGTTGATGCCCATACAAGTAAAAAAGCTTTTTCTATAGATATTTTTTATTATGTTCTATTTAAATGGGGATGATATTCTTTTGCATTTAGGCCTTTGAAGTTGTGCTTGAAAGTTATTCTGTATTGTCCGATAAAATTAAAAAACATTGATTAATTGATTGAGATCATGTTTATGCTTCATTATTATAATAACAGAAGCAAACAGGTATCCCCTATTTCTTAATTACATCTCTTCTTTATTTTGTGTTTAGATATTATAATAAATCTTTCTGTTTGAATCTGAGATGAGGAATTATCATTATTATACACTGACTTATTCAAAACGGTGTCCTCTTCTTGGTCATCAGTCACAACGTTTTAGCCATATCTAGTAATTTCTCAAAATTTTGTACTGAACTCTTTATTTATCTGGACTGTTCCACTGTCCATGCTTGAGGATAGCTTGTATGTTAATTCTTCTTAATTAATTTGACCTTGTGCTGCCACTTCTGCTTGTCCCACAGAACCAGTGCATAAGAAATTCAGTAGAAAAAAAAATAATCATTTAGTGCCATGTACAAAGTACAGAGGAAGCTGTTTATTATAATTCTGATGTGATGTGGTGTACCAGAATATCAATCCGGTCGGATATCTGGCACCGGATTCACATGGTAGCAGTGATAATTTTTAACGAATACAGATATTCGACTGGATTGATATTCCGGTACATCACTGATTATAATCACAGATAATGTTATCAAACGGCTATTGTTATCAAAATTAGTCAATCTCAAATAATTCTTTTGAAATGAATTAAAAATTATACCACGATATTTATATTAATCATATTCATTTTTTATAATGTAAGGTTGTTTTTAACAATGAATTTATAATAAGTAATGTAAATTGTTCCAATTTTTATATCCTTTGCTTAATGTTATCTAAAAGACCCTGTCCTAAAGTGATCACAATAAGCAGCTTCCTCTGTACATGTATAATAATACAGTAATAATCAATAAGAAACTTGCAAGTTACATATCAGGTATATTGTGCTGTCAAATTTGATTAGCTTACCTGTGACTCTTGCTCAAAGATTTAAATAAAATTAGCTAACAAAGAAGTTATTTTTATGTAAGCAATGTGTGGCAACCTAGCTCATAAATCATAACTTATGAATTATCAGTCCAAAGAAAGAAATATTTGCACTAAGCTCTGAAAATGCTAAACTATCAGTGGGTGGCAAATCAATAATTTGGTCATGTTTACAAAATCCAAAAACGCAGACTGAGAAAAAAAAAGAAAGAAAAGGATTTATCAATTCGCTAATGATCTTGTGCAAAATCCATAATCAAAATATAAAGTAAACAATGCAATCAGCTTTACAAATATCAGCATAACCAAGGTTTCCAAAAAGGAAAAAAAACTGAGTAGATCACTCAAATGGAACAATCTGATCTAAACTAAAGGTTACAACGAGAGGAAGTTTCAGACATCAATTATCAGTTATCAGAAAAAAAAACAACTTCTGCACGAGGAAATGCTGCTCATGTTCTCTATGGATTGACTTCTTGGAAAGAAGAACATTGGCATTTTTAAGATTGCCTTGGCCTTGTTACAAAAAGTGATCCGGTGTTGTTGTATGGATGTCAGCCTAAAGAAGGCACCCATTAAGCTCCGATTTGTAAATCAAAGACTTCTTTCTCTTAATTACCAATCGAAGTCTACCAGTCTTGTATTTCTGGTACTAATGATTGAATAGAAGAGTACAAGACTTTTAGTCAATGCTCTAATTACTATGTCAGAAAAATACAGGAAAACTATTGTTTTTATTTTAAAACTTTTATCCAATTGAGTTGTGGTATATACCAAGGCTCCAGATTAACTTTATTCACTACCGTCCTGGAACCGTCCCGAAAAACAACCGTCCTGAAAACAATCCTCACCAAATTTTTTTTTTTTAAAAAGAAAAGAAAAGATTTCTTCCCCTGACACCAGGAACGGAAGTGATTTAAAAAAAAAAAAAAAAAAAAAAAAATCACTTCCGTCCCAGAGGCATCTGGGGAAGACATTTTACCGACAACAGGACAACATTTATTTTGAGCCCTGATATAAGTATTTAGTCATGTTTTGTGGTTAGAATGCTACATTTCTGAAAATTGGCTTTTTAATAAAATTAATATCCTTCTAAAATCTAGTTCAGAATCGATCAAGGAGATTGAAAAAGTGAACTCACATTGCTATATGGAAGAGATACCAAACTAGTAAGTTGATGCTCATAAGTATTTGAGCAAGCACAAAATCTAAGATTGCAGGGCCCATTATGAATTTTGAGCAAGGGCCGATCCAAATTAACTTACTAGTTTGGCAACTCTTCCATATAGCAATGTGAGTTCACTTTTTCAATCCCCTTGAGCGATTCTGAACAAAATTTTAGAAGGATAGAAAGAAAACTTTCTTTTCATTTAACAATTTAATTCTGTTAAAAAAAAATTTAGCAATAAGCATTCAGAACCACAAAACATGGAAATGCATGCCTTGTTATGTTGACTGCAAAAGATTTGATCTGCTCTGCTCAAAATCCATAATGGACCCTTACGCAATAAAAAACAGATTTTGTGCATGTTCAAATACTTATGAACGGTACACCTTAGAAAGTAATGCTCATAAGTATTTGAAAAAACAAACTGTTTTTATTTATTTTCATTGATACTTTTACAAAAATATCAGAGAAATACAACACACGGGCAAAATTTATGTGTAAGGAATGTGCTGGTCTATCCTAACTTTAATTAACGCATTGACTACACCAACCATTCTTAATTGTTTCTTTCACCACAACACCACATTTATTCTGAACATCTATTTCACTTTACAATCACTAAAAGAATTACCATTAAAATTCTAACTAATCCCATATTTACAATTTCATGGGGAGGGGGGGGAATGTTTATTATGTACAGTTTAAAAAATGATATGAATTTTATTTTTAAAAATATTAGTATTGTGCAAGCAACTAGGCAAGAAACAGAGTTTGTATTTTTTTTCGACATCATTTTTCAGCCGGTTAACTTACTATTCTGCCATGTTAGATAATTGGGGGAACTCATACTAATATTTTTTTTAAATAAAATTCAAAACTGGCCAAAAAATGATGCGGAAAAAAATGTAAAAGTATCAATGAAAATAAATGGAAACAGTTTGTTCAAATACTTACGAGCATTAAATCTGTTTTTTATTGCCTAAGATTGCAGGGGCCATTATGGATTTTGAGTAAGAGGGGTCCAAATTAACTTACTAGTTTGGCAACTCTTCCATATAGCAATGTGAGTTCACTTTTTCAATCCCCTTGAGCGATACTGAACAAGATTTTAGAAGGATAGGAAAAGAAAACTTTCTTTTCATTTAACAATTTAATTCCATTAAAAAAAAAACAAAAAAAAACATAGAAAATGTAGAATTCAGAACCACAAAACATGACTAAATGCATGCCTTATGTTGATTGCAAAGATGTTGGTCCTTCTTGCATAATGTTTTTAACACTTAAAACCAAGCGATTAGAAGCAAAATGTCTGTTAGTTCAAATACTTATGACAGGTACTGTATATATATATGTGTGTGTGCACGCTGAGATATATATATACAATTATACACGGATTCTTTTGGCCCAGTTTTTTTGTCTTTACCACAAGCTCTTAGCTTGAGGGTATTGTGGCTAAAATGTTATAACAAAGACCAGGAAACAGATGTGAAAGAACCAATTTACAATAGTAATAACACCTCATCTCAGAAACTCAGATAAAAAAAAAAACAAGATACATAGTTCCATCTGGTTCTTATGTATAATTTTGTTATGCTTACATTAAAGATTTTTGGCCACATGTACCTGTAAACTTTATTTGTTCATCTACGGCAGAGTGTGTGTGTGTGTGGGGGGGGGGGGGGTTCAGTTTCTTACATTACAACAATAACATAACAGATGGAAGAATATGGAGGTAGGGGAGGGGGCGTAATGGTTACCAGCACGGAAAATGGAATTGTCAAACAGAATTCAATTATCAGCTGAGGCTACTTATGTTCACTTCACACTAATGCCCGTGGGAAAGACATGAATCCACTTCTCTCTGCACTGTCCCCTCACCAGATATCTTGACACTGGCACACTACGATGGTTAACAAAGAGAAAGTTTGAGCGTGCACTTGAGCAAATCACATATCTCCTAGAACTTTGAGAGGGGCCAATTATATAACAGGCACATAGATAAGTTTTATACACATATACAAAATAAAGAAAGTATATATAGGTGTCTGTATACACACATTTCAGAGTGAGTATGTTAATATATGTATGTGTGTATACACATACATGACAAGGAATGCTGTGTACTAGTAAAGTTTGTGTATAAAGTGAATTCACTTAGCTCAGGACTGTGTATGGTAATTGTGGAAAAGAAACTGCCAACACAATTGTATTTTTTTATCACAATGTTTTGGCAAATACTTTTATCACCTTTTCTCAGATGTACAGTTTTATAAACTCCGCCAAGATGTTCCTTTTGGGCCAATCTTGCCGGTTCCAAGCCCAGGTAAAGGAGGAGTGTGGCTAGCAACTCCACCCTGTAAAACCTACTTGATCACCTAGGCAATTGCCCCAGGGATCACCCCAGCGAGAGCCTGGTCGGGAAGATTACCCTTCAGTTGCATGCCTAGAGTATAGAAATATACTACAGGGTCATTCCGCATAAAGTGGATCAATTTTGGGGGAAAAATTTGGTTGTTGTCACTTCAAAACAAAGTAGTCCTAGTTCTTGGATCCATAGTGACTGACGAGTAAAGATATTGAGCTAAAATTTTACAGGACTTCATTTCAAACCCAAATGAACCTGTGTGCAAAGTTAGAGCAAAATATGAGATGGTTGAGTGAGAACCACTGGTCCACTTGATATGGATTGAAATGACCCTATAGAAAGCCAGTTCACTGAACAACCTTCTGACAAAGGCAAAAACCAGGACAGGGACCTGGAATATCAGAACCCTGTATCAACAGGGGAAGAGAAGAGTAAGGAGGCCATAGCGGACCCGGAGAAGATTAGTCGAGAGTGAGGCAAAGGCAGTCGGACTAAAATGGGTCCTGCTGAGGGGAGTTGCCCAGAACAGAGTCCACTGGCATGGTGTGGTTGCTGACTTATGCTCCACAAGGAGTCTACTGGAATAATCAAACAGTTTTATCGGTTCTTTAGAATTAGTCTGGGGTCATTTTTCTTCCTGTTTTTCATCTTTAACATTTTGTCGGACTGGTATGTTCTAGTTGAAGAAATGAAAAAGAAGAAGGAAAGTGGTGGTGACAGTACTAAATGAATTTTAAAAACTGAGCAGGTCTGGTTAGTCACTCAATAGAAACGGTCACAAAACCAATGTCTTTTGGCAGTATGCTATATTAGGGGTGATCAATGGATAAGTTACTTCTCTTGCCTTTTGTTGGGCAGTGATCACTAAAAAAGTCTGAATTTTCAAAAAACAAGCGTGAATGCTGCTGGACACAAACTAAGGGATCAATTTAGCATAAACTTACATTGCAAATTGAACCCTTCACCAAAAACCTATTATGGGGATGAATTTTCAAAAATAAAAATGAAAGTTTTTCCTAGACATAAGGAGTAAATGTTTAAATTTTCAGGCCTCTATAGCTCCATTTGTGCAGCCTGTATTCGTGACACATACATACATAGCCAGCCAGGTAGAACCCCTAAAAAACTGAAGACATCAATGTTTTGGTTGACAATTTCTAAAAATTGAATACAAGAGACACATGAGGAAGGCAAAAATATGTATTGATAGAAAAATGTTCAAAACAACAAAGATGAACCCAGTGAATTCATTCCTCATGGAGTCTTCCACAAATACAGCCTTGAGACAAAGTTGATATTGTTCAACTTATTTATCCATATAAATAGATAGGTTGCAAAATGATTCTAATAGATCCTTTACTTATTTCTGGTATATTCACTGATATTTTGGAAGACTTCAGTTTTATTAGATATCACCGATTACAAACATTTTCAATAATCCAATTTTGAACTATCCTAATTTTAATGGTTGTTCATGATAAAAAAAAGACTTGTTTGTATACATTGTGTAAGTTGAAATAAAACTAAAGTTCTTTTCTATAGTTTTGAGAAGTCATTAATATTCAAATGGTTCTTCGGACAATTGAACTCCTTGTTATTTGCGTTGTAAACAACGTTTCAGCGTTCTCTCTGGACTTCCTCCCATCTGGAGAGAGAACAGTGACCATCTTCCTCTCTGGGAGAAAGTCCAGATTATTGACAGAGAACGATGTTGGAAGCAGAGAAAAATCAAGAAGCAGCTCACATCAAAATGTTGACTAAATGTATTAGTCAGGCAAGTGCAGATTTCAACTCGATGTGGCTTCCAGTTCCACTTCTCAACAGACCTAAACCTGACAAGACAAAGACACAGAAACACCCGGGCCCTTTAAACATAACTTCTGTTTACCCCATCACACTCTGATTTTACACCTGAAGAAGGCCGAAGAATGGATCGGCCGAAACGTTGTGTTTACAACACAAACAACAAGAAGGAGTTCAATCGTCCGAAGAACCATTTCAAAACTCAAGTTATTTTGACACACTGATGCTGAAATATTTTCCCTTTTCACTTATAAGTCCACAGCAAACAACATTCTTTTATTGCCTTATACAACATTAGACAAGATTGAAAGATACATTACTGCCTATTTTCTGATGAATAATGGTGAGAAGTATCTTAATAGGTATATCTTGATAAGTGGAATCAAAAGGTGGATAAATTAGCTGATGACTTGGAGGTTGATCAGAAAAGCAGATCTTTGTAGCTGCCTTCAATACAAGGTGTTTATGGAAGCAACAATAACTTCAGCTCAGAAACAACACTGACTACATTCATTTATTATGTTCTTTTTTATAATTCCCAATTTGCTTGGTTTGTTATCTCTTCTTCCATCAGATTATATAAATAATTGTTCCATTTATATTCTTTTGAGTCTATTGCCCAAGTCCAAATAACGAAACGCTAACATATCAAAAGGAAATAACAATTGGTACTACAATCAAAAGATGTAAGGAAGGCCAACATGCTATTATGGCAGAATGCTTACTATATTTACAGTTATAAGAAAAGAATGCTCACACAACATTAAGAGAAATCTTAGCAGAAAATATAACAATATGGAGTGAATACTAAAATTATTAGGAAGGTGAACATAAACTGAACTAAACAGTATCAACATGCTATCACATCAGAATGTCTAATTAGACATACTTTAACAATAGGAAGGAAATGCTAATAGTATCACAATGATACAAGAAGAATACTAAGAGAATATTAGAAGTGAATGCTAATGAAACATAACAATGTGCTATTATGAGAGATCATATGCTATTATCACAATATAGAGGGAATGTTAACAAAATATTAGAAAGGAATGCTAAGTGAACTTACCACCATGACCTTGTCCCCCTGAAAATGATTAGACAAGACACCAATCAAAATACTGAACTCAAACACAAAGAATGAGTATGACAGACCAAAGGAAAATACTACTAACAATGATTATGATATTATCCTGTGTGCATCAAATCTAAATGCGGCTGCCAAATTATTTCTGTTGTTCAATCAAGCATAAAGCAAGAGAGAAAAAATATGTTTCGGCCATATTGCAGGTTGTTTTTTTTTATCATTATGAACCTGTCCAACAGTCATGAATCTTACTAAATTAGATATTCACATCAAAAAGCACACATTTTTAAAAAAATATTACAAAATTAGTGTCGATCAGACTGGACCAATTTTAACCCTCCTCCACATTTCTGAGGAAAGAATAAAAGTGCTCATTTCAATGGAAGAATTTAAGTCAGCAAGATTAATTACATTCTATTATGTTGATATACACACAATTCTAATTATATTGCAGGTTAACTGTACATTATTACTTGCAGCACTAACATTATTATATTAATAATAACAATAAAAAACTATGTGTGTTACAATACTTCATCCAATAATAATAAAGATTGATTTATAAAAAAGACTACTAGGTCTCATATGTAAAAAAAACAACATAAATATGGTGCAGAGTCAGTTGTAGGGAATGAGTTTATAAGTGTGAATAAGCTTCTGCTAATCCATGAAGTCTTCAGGGCCGATTGGTAAAAGCAGCTAAGCATAAACTAGTCTCCTTCTGGCAATGAGAGTACAAGTCGATTCTCACCAAAAGTTTACTCTTTATTTCCGATTGCACTGTTATTTGTTGCCAGTGGCTCAAATTGGGATGGAGGTAAAAACTAGTCAAATTTAATCAAAAGTAGTGTGTTACAATACTTCATCCAATAATAATAAAGAGGGATTTATAAAAAACTATTTACACTAAGTTTCTTTGAATGTAATGTTTCCTGAGTTTACAATTTAAACAGTTCCCTATAAGCAAATATTATACATCTGAGTCTATATAAACTGTGAAGCCATTAAGTGCACTCCTTTTCAAAAAGTGAGTGGCTGACCACTTAAAATAATTTTCCACCACTGCTTTTGATATTATTTTGCACATTTCACCACTAATCTCCCAGTAACTTACAATCAGATCATTGAAAGATACAACATCTTTTAATGGTTCTGAAAAGGAAATTGCCATTTTATTTGTTGTTTAGAGTGAATGTCCCAATAGAGATTTACTGGGGAAGATTTGCCAATTATCCTTTGACCAGTCAAAGGAATGAGAGCAGACAGTCAAAGAATTCTTGGACATCTACTGTGTAGCCACTGTTATAAAGAAGATGAAACACATAGGAAAAAAAGTTCAAGCTCTGGTTGCTATGGTTACAAGCAAAGAGAAAGAGTTGACAGGACAGAAATGATAGAAAGTATCAGTTACACTTGGTTTGATATTGAATAATTGGATTCAGGAGAAAACAGAATTTGCATTGAACAAGTACAGGCGCATTGTCAGGGTACAGTAAGTAGGAGGGGGGGCATCCAATTAGTCCAAGGGTGGGGGGGGCATGAGTAGA
>VCCN01004266.1:426714-444684 GCA_006491835.1 Architeuthis dux | reverse complement strand
GAAACTAAGCTAATTTTCTAATGCTCATTTTGCTCTGATTTCAGCCGAATATGACCAAATACGGTGATAACTACATGACCGACTACAGATCAGATGGCAGAGGGTGAGTGTCATCAAAGAAAACTTTCTTCTCTTCCCATTCTCTGCAGAATTTCTCGAATGATCAAAGCTTCCAAAATGACTAATGTCAAACTATTGCTACAAACCTTTGATTCTAAACTGAGACCATGTTTACCTCTGGCAACGAAATACTGATCTCAGTTTTTGATGGCATAGATAAACTAGTTGATATTTAATTAACAAACAGGAAAATGCGATCGTAAGATGATAATTAATTTATACAACTTCTCCCAAAAACAATTCTAATTTTTTTTCCATCTGACAATTTTCAAATACAGGGATTCTCCACTTTTCAAAAGTTTGCTTTATGCAACTTTTTTGCTTTTACGAAAAAGGTAAAAAGCAAAAATATCTTTTTAATTGTTTTATTTTTATTTTTATTCTTCGATGAAGTATTGTAAACCATTATTAATTTTATCGCTTTTTTTCTTTCTTTTTTTTTGCGATGAAAAAGCAGCAAAGATTGAAATTAAGAAAAAAGTAGTCAAAATTAACAATAATGACCATTCTAACCCGTAAGTAATTAATATTGTTAATATTTCAATGTTTATTCACATCATCTTCAGAAGATTACATCATTATCCAGTTATGTTGTGATAATGATATTAATGAACTTTGAAAATATTAACCCAATTATACTTTACGCTTTCTTGTTAATTCAATATTAATTGCCTACAAGAATCTTTCTCAAGAGCTATTTCTTTGTTTTTAAGAATTCCCTCACTGCATCCAACATTTTTCCCACCTTCAGCAATAAACAACATGCCTCAAGAACATTGACAGATTCTCTTTACTTAGATATATAGTGTTAGGCAACCTCTACAATATATATCAAGAGTATCAATATACGTTGATTATTTATGATTTCATTAAGGAACGATCTTTTACACAAATTTCTTGCATGGTGGAGTAGTTGTAAAAAAGATTCTACTTTACATTTGCAGCTTTTGTTTGGTTTGATGGTTCAAGGGAAGTAACTTCAGTTACATTTCAGGAGGAATCATTTCCCTTTCTAGATTTTTGAATAATCTATAATGAAGACTGTCCGTGACAATGGCTTCTTCCACTAAAAGTAACAATTTTGCTGATAAAAATATCTCTTACCCATCATTTGAAAAGTTCAACTCTACTACTTGAACGAGTTCAGTAGTTTCTTTTGTATATTCAAATATATCTGAATTCACAGGTATAGGTAGGAGAATAAAATCGGGTTTTGTGCGGAAATTTTAGACAAGAAGAATTATTCGCCTCCCCACGAGGTCCTGTTTAATGTGGGGCCCCACACACGTACGTGTGGTAGGAACCAGAATTTTCCAGTTCCCTTGGCCTTGCCTTTTGCACACCACAGGCATCAGGGAATGCCATGACCCTACCCCCTCTTAGTGTAATGGGGAGGTGCAACCTGGCGGGCAGGTTCCTCTGGAACTGGATATTATACTTCTTATTCCCTTGGCCATGAATGATCGGGGTCTGGGGGTTTTTTTTGGGGGGGGGAGGGTTATTTCTAGAAGCAGTTTGACGAACATGGCAAAAAAATTGAATGTTTTGATCATTTCTTTACCTGATTCTTTCAAGACTCGGTTTTGTGTTAGAAACCCTCAACCAAAACTGTCAAAATAGGTTTCTTCAGTTTTCAAGTCGGTCAAGCTGGCTATGTATGGATCATGCATACAGGCCGCACCAACATAGCTAGACGACTGAAAATTTCAACATTTACTCCTTATTAAGTATAGAAACATCAGTTTTTTTTTGTTTTTGTTTTATTTAGTTTGTGTCCGCCAGCATTCATGCTTGTTTTTTTTGAAAATTTAGACTTATTTAATTATGACTGCACAGCAAAAGGTGAGCATTGTAACTTATTCAGTGATCACACCTTTTTCCCAATTTTTTATTTGATCACCCCCAACACAGCTTGCTGCCAAAAGACGTTGGTCACATGACGGTTTCTCTTGAGTGACTAACCAGACCTGTTTAATTTTCTGATTTATTGATTAGGGAGGACTAGAGTGAAGGATATACAAATAATTAAGCAGCAAAAATGGAGATGGGCTGGTCACCTAGCAAGAAGAGATGACAATAGATGGGGGGGAAAAGATTAACCGACTGGTGCCCAAGGGACAGTAAAAGCAGTAGGAAAAGACCAGATACAAGATGGAGAGATGAGATAGAAAAGTTTGCCGGTAAGATGTGGCAGAGGTTAGCACAATCTAGGTCGTCATGGAAGGAGGTGGAAAAGGCCTTTGTCCAGCTGTGGACCTATAACGGCTGATGATGATGAATCCTCCCTCTCCCCAAATTTCCGAAGCGTTTCTTAGCAGCAGCTTGGATTTGCCATTTCTCCTTATGAAGAAACGATAGAGAGTTTCCTCCCTTGTGCTTTATACTGTGTCTGGTCGGCTTCCTAAGAATTTGCTTTCTTCACGGTCCCGGTTAAAAATACGGGAAGCAACGAGGAGTAAAAAGGAATGTAATTTTAAAAAGCTTTTGTCAAACGTCAAGACAGTCAGAGTTGACTTTACTTTCCTATGGAACAAGAACAATCCTCACCAAAAATAGGAGAGTAAACTGACATATAAAATCAGCATTTCACTGCCGAGATTTGAACTGGCAATCAGGTGATTTCTAGCCTGGTGTGTTACCACCTGCGCTAAACTGATAAGTCTTACATACCATTTATAGTAGAATTATGCAAGGAAGTAGGAGCAGAGTTTGACTCTGGAGCAGCTTTTTATACAGTGGTTTGTGGTGATTAATTGAATAATTTAGGTCCATCTTCTAAGAGAGAAAATTGTTCAAATTTTGAAGAAAGTGCTATATTTGGTCCAGCTGTAGCAAATGGTGTCCTAATTAAAATTTCTGATAGAAAGGGGGGACCAACTCTGGATCTGACAGATATTTTTCTGTTCTTTTTTTTTTCCATACATTTCTGTATTCGTTCCTGCCTGTCCACGCGATATCTCCAAAAGTTCTCAATGAAATTTTATGGAAGGGTGGGCAATAGGCTACGAAAGAAGTGATTAAATTTTTGGATGGATCCATGCACAATAATTGAAAGAAATGTACATTCAGTTGTCCATTTTGAATTTCAAAATGGCTGCCCTTAAAGTTCATAGAAAACTGGCAGGAACCTTTTTTTAATCTGGATGTTTTTTTTTAGATATGATTTAACCTGGTTGTCAAGATTCTACCCAAAATAAATGATAACTCCAAAAATGTGCCAGAACCCCATATATTAATTTGAACATTTTCAGAAAATTATCACATTTCTTTGCTGAAATAGGCAATATCCAGAAAAATAAAAGAATTATATATCAGTGGTGTATGCAGGGGATGCCCGGGGTGGTGAGTAACAATTAATAAAGGAATTATGTCTGAATTTTAAGGGACGCAATCTTTTTGGCAAAGTAGGATGACATAACTGTCTAAAAAGGATTGCATCATAAGGACTGATTTGACTGATCACCGCAAAGGAGTTAACATTTTTTTACTTTCGAGTTTTAGTAAAAGACAATTATTTTAACTAATTTCTTTTGTTAGATGAAGTATTGTAAACAATTTTTATTAATTTTTGACTTCTATTTACATTCATCCTAATTTTTATTTTTATTTTTATTTTTTTTAATCACAATTTAACTAAGGTTGGTCGGCACTGTTTTACTGGTAATAAATGATATCTTTGCTTTGCTTTCCATTGTTTCTTGTATTTTACCACAACCCCTTTCTTCAGTTTTGTTCTGGATTCATTGACTTTTTTCTCTTTTCTTTTTCAGCCCTCCGCCTCCACCTCGGCGTCGTATGGGAGGATTAGGATTCGGTTCAGGTTTGTATTCATCTTTTATGCATTCAACCTTCTTAGTTGGGTCTTTTGGCTCCCACGGTTTTCAGATGAATTAAGATCGGTCAACTATACATTTAGGTATTCTCACAGGCTTTTACAAAATTGACTCACACTACTTACTAAAAAAAATGAGTTTAATTCAATTTTCATGAACTTCAAAACCATCAGAAAGTAGAAGAACTGGAGAATATTAAAGTTTAACTTTTGGGCAATCAAAATTGGATTGTTTGATTAGGACTGATTTTGACCAATCACCGTATTATTTCTGAAAAAAGCTGTACTGATACAATACTGGGGTCCAACGATTTAAAAAAAAAGAAAAAAAGTTCCCTTAAATTAAAAAAATTGTTTTTTTTTTTTAATAGTTAAACAATAATAATGAAACGGTAAGTCAAAGAACTTGTGACTTGCACAACATAAAATTGACCTACTGCTTAAATTTGAGGAAACATTGATCCGTTCCTTTGTGTCATCTATGTCGTTCCCCAATATAATGGATAAAGGGTATGAACCTGCATCCGGGTTAATGGAAATCACTTTCAACATCAAAGTTAAAATGTATTTGTAATCAGCATCTTTTAATCACCGCTACCAAAGGTTTAAGTTATTCATGTGTTCACACATTTATATCTATCTATGTATGTATCCGGACTTTTCCCAGCCCTAACCATTCATAGTAGAAACTTGAAATTTTGTACACACAATCCCCTCAATGAGTAGGGAAATTGCTTCGTTTTTTTAAAAATTTTGTTTTTTTTTGTTTCTTGAAAATTCCTCCTCTAAATAGGTTTTTAGAGGTGGGTTCAATTTTATCTATCTATCCATCTGGACTTTGCCCAGCCCTAACTGTTCATAGTAGAAACTTGAAATTATGTACACGCACTCCCCTCAATGAGTAGGAAAATTGCTTCTTTTTTTTTTTTGTCTTTTGAAAATTCCACTCCAGAAAAGGGTTTTAGTGGGGGGTTCAATTTTCAATGTAAGCTTATGCTAAATTGGTTGCTAGTTTGTGCCCGCTTGTTCTTTGAAAATTCAGATGTTTTTTTAGTGATCGCAGCCCAACTTTTTAATTGATCACTCCGGCACAGCATATATAGGTGGCGGTGATCCATAATAAGTTTGTGATCTTTTTGGAATTTGTGTCGTTAGAAATAGTTTTTAGATTTTGAAATATTTTAAATACAAGTTGTCAAAAAGACAGTTGCATCCTTTATGAAACACTCTGTACGTTAGGGTTTCTCTGTATTGTTTAATGGTCAACCGACTGTTAGACAGGATACTCTAATATCCAGACCCTCATTTTAGAGCTAAATGCCCTCAAACCATGGTGATTCAAATAGTTAGTAACTTGTTGCCCAATATAATCTGCTATAGTTTTGAATCTCGCTGAACTCATCGATTGTAATTATTGTTTTTTTGTTCTTTTTGCAGGTCCCAGCCCTCCCCCAATGGCTGGCGGAGGATGAGGAAGGTAAACGGTCCCCATTACTGATTTTGAATCAGTAGTGGGGACCGTGCCAACAGTTGACGCAACATGTCCAGCTTAGGAATTAAAGTGTGAAGAATCTTCTTTTTTTTTTTTCTTTCTCACAAAATCTATTTAAGAGGCTTTAAGAAATGGGTTCAGATTTCTCCACCCACGGTTGCTACAAGGGAAGATAAATCTCGGATTATCTCCCCCTTGTACCCAAATCTGGTAACCCTGTCTCCCCCCACATGAGAAGAGTTTATTATATTTTGATATGACGACACATGTATTTTATGAAAAGCTGCCCCCCTCCCCCCCTCATATTGAAGTTGTTCCTCTTCTCCCTTTTCTACAGCCTGAAATGAAAATCATCCAACTTGGATTATAAAAGTGACTATCATTGCAATAGTAACTTCTTTTTTGTTTCTAAATCATTTGGGCTTTTTTACATTCACAAAATAAGAAAAATTCCAACTTGAAACTTTGATGACACCATTCCATTTATGAACATTTAAAGAAACCTGGCAGTAGGTACGAGGGCTGATTGATAAGTTTGTGGCCTAAGATAGAAGGACATCAGTTACAATTGCAACTAAATTCGCATACAGTTCAACTCTCTAAATGATTACTCAGAAAATTTGAAGGTCATTACTATTTAATTTTCTTTCTCTATCAAGGGTTGTATGAAGGGGCATCCTTTAGTGTTGATACTGAGTCTCCATTTGTGGATCTCCTTAAGAGATAAACCTTTGATACTGAGGTAGTGGATGACTGCACAATCAGTGATGTTATCCATTTCTCAATGATTGACTCTCAACTTTCTGGAACAGAAGAAATAAAACAGTTACCATATATGCTGGCGTATATATCGAACCCCCCTCTCCAAACTAAGGTGTTAATTCAAGTTTAGTCCAATATTTGCCGGATCAGTCGACTCTCGAACAAGGCAGCATTGTGGCCATCAGAGTGTCAAGACTAATATGATCCATTAGGGAAAATACTTGATGCTTAAAAAGTCGACTTATATGTTGGTATATACAATATGAACTTTACATTTTCTGTGTAATCATTTAGAGTTTTTTTTAGTGGAGTTGGAACTGTAACTCTTGTCCTTGTACCACAAACTCATCAATGATCAGTCATATGTAGGGTGTCCCTTAAGTATGTCCTTTCTTACACATTGTAAAGGGAGTAATTATATTGGCTGAGAGAGGTTGATTTGAGGATTTTGTTTCCATACAAAGTTACTCCCTTTACAACGGGTAGGAAAGGACAATCTTACGGGACACCCTGTATATAGTCATTATTTGTAAAGCCATTCTTTGCGCAGTGGGGAAACTAAACTTTGTATTACAGCCTCTTCTGTACAGTTTTTGAAAGAAAACTGTCCAATAAACCTAAAAAGGGTCCCCAAATGAGTTAACTGAATCTCCTCATCACGTGAGGCTCACTCTCTTATTCCTGTGGTGTGTTGTGCCAATTGTTGAGTCGAGCTGTTGTCCCAGTCTTGGGGCTGTGACCCAATCTATGAAGATTCTGCTTAAACTCTTGGAGAAGGCAGTGTCGGATCCCTGGGGAAATGGCTCGATGCAATCATCGTCTGTTCCAGACTTTGCTTTTTTTTTCATCTTGGGTTGAATAAAATCTCAGAAATTTTCCAACGTCTCAATGGTTATTATTAATTGATTTTATTTTCATTTATTTATTTGGCACAATAACGTTTTCGAGGACCCAAATTTGAGCCTTTTTTTATTTTTTTTATTGTCTTCACCGATTTATTTGATTACACAATCCTTGTTTTGATTAAAGTTTTTTTTAATTTTGTGATACTATTTCTTTACAATATTCTTTTCATATAGTTGAAGGGGTCTGAATTCTATATTTCATCCTTGTTTTGATTAAATTAAATTAATTTTTTGGTAAATTCGCAATTTCTGTTTGAACAGTGTAAATTATTTTTAATATATCTTAATACAAAACAATTTTATTTATATTCTAATGGTTCTTCAGACGATTGAACTCCTTGTTGTTTGTGTTGTAAACCATTTGAATATTATGTTCGAAGAACCATTTGAATATGAATGACCCTTCTCAAAACTAGAAATAATTTTATTTATTTACTTTTTGCTCTTCTTCAGTTACAGTCTGTAGTATTAACTACAGACTGTAACTGACCTTTCGTTTCTAAAAACTAAACAAAAGGTAAATAAAATAGTTTGGTGTTAATATATAAACCCTACAAATGCTATTATTTTTTGGAATATTTAAAAACACTCCCCCTATGTCCATTGAATATGCATACCAAATTTGGTTTGGTTGCATCCATGTTCAGGTGGTTCCTATAGCTTGACAGACAAATAAACACAGCTGGACAACACTAAATTATATGTACAATAGATATACACTTTACAGACACAGCAGAAGGTTTTTGAACACTACCTAAAAAATTACTGTGATCACCGAAAAGTAAAGAGATTGATATTTGTTTTCCCTAATGGATCATATTAGTCAGTTTACACCCTATGAACTTAACACTCTGATGGACGCAGTGCTGCCTCATTTTGGAGAGTCGGCACAATAATGTTTTCGAGGACCCAAATTTGATCGGAGAGATTCATTTTTTTGGTCTTCACGAGTTGTGATTTATTTGATTACTTAATCCTTGTTTTGATTAATTTTTAAAACTTTTGTGATACTGATATTTTCTATAGTTTTGAGAAAGGTCATTACCCGACAAGACTGGGATGGAGAAACACCCGAATCCTACGTTATAAGGGTTACCGCCTTTGAAATTAAAAGACTTCTGTTTACCCCATCACATTCGGATTTTACACCTGAAGAATAGATCGGCTGAAATGTGTTAACAACAAAGAGTTCAATCGTCCTAAGAACTATTTTTGTGATACTATTTCTTCACAATATTCTTTTTATGTAGTTAAACGGGTTTGAATTCTACATTTCATCCTTTCATTTCATTTTTAAATATGGAAATGTTAAAAATGAAATGACTATTCAATATATGTTGAGTATTTATTTTTAAAAATATTTAAACAAGCCTTTGTGTTGAATATAAAAAGACAATGTAGTGAAGTATAATTTTTTTTTTCTTTAGATTATTTAAGTAAAAATGATAAAGCCAGTTATATTGAGACAATTTATTTTTCCTCGAAACTTTATAAACTTTAAATCACCAAAGTTAAAAAAAAAATACAATTTAAGTTTTTAAAACAATTCTCAGTGAGGTAAAATATTCAATTTTTCAAATCATATCCATATTTTCGTCGTAAATTTTATAAATTGGTTTGATTTAGCATGACTCTTTGGGCTGAATAGACAAACAAATACAGTGACATTGGTATTTATATGATAATATAATCCTGAGCAAGTTTCTAAAATAGAACGTTGCTCCAACTCGTCAATTACTTCAAAATCGTGATTTCAACCTGTTTACTGTTCCACTAAACACAAGCTAAAAGAATTTATCTTGACAAAAAAAAAAAAATACCAGATGTTGCACAGTGTTGTTAGATGTTGCGATGGTTGTTGAACCATTCCCCATAAATAAGAGATAGAAAGGTATTTCTAAATCAGTACATTTATCGTTTGCAAATTTGCAATTTTTTTCATCTGTTTGGGGGATGCAGTCGGCATATTCTAGGCCCCAGCCAACAGGGCTGATTAATTAAGTTGTTATTTATTTATCTTATATTTATATATTAAAATAACATTGATATTATATTTATCTATAGTTTTGAGAAGGGTCATTAACATTCAAATAGACAAGTGTGGCTTCCACTTCTCAACAAACCTAAACCGACAAGACAAAGACACAGAAACACCTGGGTCATATACTATAAGGGTTACCACCTTTTTAAACATAACTTCTGTTTTGTTTAACCCATCACTCAGATTTTACACCTGAAGAAGGCCGAAGAATGGATCTGCCAAATAACAAGGAGTCAATCGTCCGAAGAACCATTTGAATATTAATGACCCTTCTCAAAACTATAGAAAATACCTAATCATTAATTTAATACTTACATTGCAATATACGCAATACTACTTCAATTCTGTGGTCCCCTTTGGAATGTTGCTTACATCACAGAAACGTGGTACTACTAACACCGCAAGTAAGCACATGAATTCTCTCCCCATTGTTACAAATTTATTCCCTTTTAAGAATTTTCTTCCCTTATGAATTTATTTATTTTCATTTTTTACGCTGACGAATTTTAAAAAAATTCACAAGCAAAACTCTATATTTATATTTCTTAATTTCTATATCTTTTACCTACGTGCTTTTCATGTTTCTTCCGTGCATAAAAACATTGCAACAAAATAGTAGCTTTCTGGCAAGCATTTTCAGTTCAACTAACCTCTGCATTTTGATAGGAAAAATATTTTTATTTGACATTTTATTTCAAAACAAACATATTAAATTTCTGTTCATGTCTGGTGTGCGTTAAATCATTATTTTGAAAATATTTATATTAAAGAGTTGCATATGTGGCGGATAAAATGTATGACCCCTCGGCAGTTAAGGGAGGATTAAAGTAGTTATTTAATCCATTAACGAAATGCATCCATTTTTAGGAATTCCTGCTTAACAAACTCTCGCCGTAACCTAACTATCAACAAATTGAATGCATATACTTTCATTTTTTGAGGTAGATGTGCCCAGACCCAAATAAAAAGCCCGATTTTATGGAAATAAAAACCCAGAAACCCAGCATAGCATTGAAAAACCCAGATATTATAGAACTAAAAACTCAGCATGGCATTGAAAAACCCAGATTTTATTGAATTATGGAAATAAAAACCCAGCAGTGTCAACACTGGTCAGTCTCCTGTCGGGTCATAACAATCCCCAGAGTGGCCAGATGTGTTAAATTAATTTGTTTTTCCGTTTTACTGAGATCCACCTGTGTACAAATATGGCAATATGCACATGTACACATGGCTGTATGTGGTATGTTTGTGCAAGTGTGTTCGTGTGGCATGTGTGTGCGTAAAGGCTAGAATACTTGGCTATCATGTCATGTGAACTCATGTGAGCGTTTAGTAGTGTGCAGGCCAGTTCAATGCTTATTCAAATCGCTAGGAGACACTGCTGTAATGGCTACAAGTCATGTGATATCACGAGTCCTTGCTGGTCTGTCGTCTGTTCACGTGATTTCCCGTCTCACATATTCTGTTTCTGCATACATTTGCGGTGTGCATGATAGTGTGAGGTTGTATTATCTCTAGACCTGGAAGAACTTCTGACCATCATCATGTTATATTTGGTGACCATGTGTAAAATCTTGTGAGGTGACGTGACACAACTCTGAATCCTACGGCTGATTTTCATTCCTCGTGAGCTGGCATGAGTTCACGTCACGTGATAGCAATGTGTTCCCGACTTTACTGTCTCATGGGCTCTAATCAGTTAGTCTTTCCCCCCATCTATTGTCATCTCTTCTTGCTAGGTGACCAACCCATCTCCATTTTTGCTGTTTAATTATTTGTATAATATCCTTCACTCTAGTCCCCCCTCTGATCCATGTTGATCTTTTTCTATCTCTTAGAGTTATCCCTAGCATGGCTCTCTATGCTATTCTGAGTTGGTTTTCAGTTCATTTTGTTAATTTTGCATCTGTAAGTCATGGCTGGTATTATGCAATCATTGTATACTTTATGGTGATCGGTTTAATAACCGTCTACACTATCTTCAGAAATTCCCGAAGGAAGACTTTTTACATACTTATATTAGATGAAAAGCAATTTATGGGATTATTTGAGTTTTTTTACTTATAAAATTTCTTTACCTAGATATTAAAAGAAAATTCTTTTAATTGTGCTTTACTTGAGCAGGAGGGTGTTGGGTGGTCCAGGCCCCCTGGACCCCCTCTGGATCTGTACCTGCTTTTGTCTTAAACTCCCTTTGTGCGTCATTTTATGCAGAATTCTTTTTGTAATAGGAGCAAAAAACATAAATGAACTTTTAGGTGTTTGTTTTATTTGAGTTTTTGAACATCTTAAATATTCAAATAATTCTTCGGATGATTGAACTCCTTCTTGTTGTTTGTGTTGTTAACATGACATTTCGGCTGATCAATCGTCCGAAGAACTATTTCAATGTTAATGACCCTTCTCAAAACTATAGAAAAGAACTATTTCAATGTTAATGACCCTTCTCAAAACTATAGAAAATATGTTGAGAAAACAAGGAGTAAACAAGAAAAAGAACCGTTCAAAGCCTGCAACATTGTTTATATAATGTTTGACAGCATTTGGCCACATTTGTCAACATTTGTTTTTGTAATAAAACTATTTGTTTCCAATTGATTTTTCAAGTTAATCCCTGTTAAAACGTCCAAAACATAAATAAATAATCATTGCATAAAAATAAAACGCAGAATATCGCCTGAAATGCAATATAATTCATTGGAAAATGAAAAACTAGTTGGTTGATCTGTTGAGCTGATTGTCTTCCAAAATACTTTTTTTTTGGGGGGGGGGGGGATACTTTTAGGGGCATGTTCCTCCAGAAAATTTTGAAAATTATGTATCCAAGAATGGCTAAAATTGAGTTTCAGGGCATATCAGCTAATGAAATTAAGATGAATAAAAATTCTGAGGTTCTTCCAGAAGACCCTGGAAGAACGCCTGGATCCGCCCCGATATATGAAGTGTATACATTCGTTATAAACACTGTATAGTCTGTTTTCTTTCTTTCTTTCTTGTACTTTGTATTTTTTATCTCGAGAATTGATCTAAAAAGAGGGAATAATATGACTTAGTGTGGCGTAAAAGAGAAAAAAAAAAAAAAAATTCCTCTTTCTTCGCCCACTCTCTCTATCCTTCCTTTCTTATGAACGCTATGAACCGATTCAAATTTGTCTGAACGAAAAACTTTTTGGCATACATAGAACTGTAGACTTTTGTCACAGTTAAAAAGAGGTTTACCACAAAAAAGTCACTTTTTTTTTTTTTAGTATAGAATAAATATAAATATCTGAGAAAATTAAGTTATTCACTCCCAAAACAATAAATCGCCCAGGATTTAGACCTTGGGGCCCAGAGCACTTCAGGTTTGGTGAGCCCCTCATACACAGAAATTACACAGCAGATCATAAAATTTACACATTGTTTATTGCATGTAATTGGAACTGACAAGTGGTAATTAGAACTGACAAGTTATACATACATAGAAAGGTTAAATGAGTTATATATCTGAAGTAAATACATGTATAAAAAAACCCAAGTAGATTTTTAGTATTCCGTTACTCCAATTACCGTAGACCAGAATTATAAGCAGTAATTTTATTATTTTATTTAAAACAAATGTGTCATAATGAAATGAATTCCAAGCGGTAATTATTAATTTATTTCTTATTAAAGAAACTAATTTTTTAATTATTATACTTTTGTATAGAGGAGGACCGTGGAAATTGCCCCTTTTGCCCCCTTATAAATCCGGCCCTTTTGCCCCCTCGGGTGAATCATTCATCAGTTTGAAAAGCACTGTAGTAGAATATGTGTTTAATTCTTGTGTCTTGCATTTCTGCTAAGAACGAAATTTCTGTTGTTTATTACCATTTTCAAAATATTGCATTCAAAACACTGAATTTCCTCCCTTACATTTTTTCTCTGGTAAACTATATTGCAGTTTGGAAGCTATGTTTAATCACCGCTACCCACAACACTGGTTTATTGCTGGTTTTAGGTTATTCATTTGTTCTAACATTTATATATAATTATGCACAGGGCTTCTTTCTTTATTTACATTTATGATTTAGGCCACTCATTTAGCAGTCGTTCACACCGGCGCCAAGAAAATATAGGTTCCCAACTAATTAAATGTCTTTATAATTATCATATTCTGTCGGGTATAAAATTTTCCATTATTTGATTTCATACTGTCGGCATAAGGGGACCGCATTATATTCTTGCCTAAATACGATGTGTAAATAGAGTGACCAGCAAATTGTACGGTAAAAAACTCCTGCCTCCCATGAAAGTGTCGTTAGCTCAGTGGGTAGAGCAGAACCTGTGTATACCTGCTTCCAAGGTGGACGCGGGTTAGATCCCTGCAAAGCACTTCATTCTTTATTTACATTTACGATTTAGGCCGCTCGTTTATCAGTCGTTCACACCGGCGCCGAGCAAATATAGGTTCCCAACTAATTAAATGTCTTTATAATTATCGTATCTATGTATCTGACTTCGCCATTCATAGTAGAAACTTGAAATTTTGCACACACACTCCCTTCAATGAGTAGGGAACATGGTGTTTTTTTGTTTTTTGACCCCCCCCCCTTCAATGCTGTAGAGTTTGCTCATAAATAATACCTGATAATATCCGTTTTGATTGTATAATGTTCCACTAGAAGTAATAAAATCCTGCTATTTTTGGTTTAGAAGAAAATTAACTTTCTATTAAAAAGTGGTAGGGGTGTACTTATTTATGGGCGATACTGTATCATATATTTCTGATGCAGGACTTTTCAAATCCGATGGAGTTAGGTCTGAACTTTTCAAATTAGAAACCGTGCACCAAAACTGTCAACATAGGTTTCTTCAGTTTTTAAGTTGGCCCGGCTAGCTGGCTCTGTATGTATGTATGTATGTATGTATCACGCGTATAGGCCGCACCAATGGAGCTAGGGGGCTGAAAATTTAAACATTTACTCCTTATTATGTCTAGAAAAAAAGTTGGGTTTTTTTAAAGAAAATTTGCAAAGATTTTTGGTCTCGTGACGGTTTCTATTGAGTGACCAACCAGACCTATTCTTTATTTTTGTTTTACAAATAAAGGCTTTTTGGTCACAACTGTTGAATTATATTGTAACATCTCGTTAATCCCCGTTAAAACGTCAGAAACAAAGATAAATAATCAGAAATAAAACGAAAAATAGCCTCCAAAATGTAATATAATTTATTAGTGAAAAAATGGAAGGGAGGTAATTCAGTGTTTGGGTGTGATATTTTGAAAAGGATACTAATCTCAACCAAAGCCGAAATAGGACGAAAAATAGCTTTTAAAATGCAATATAATTGATTAGGAAAAATATATGGGAGGTAATTCAGTGTTTGGGTGTGATATTTTGAAAAGGATACTAAACTCAATCAAAACCGAATGTTGTGTCTATTTTCGCCAAAATATATCTGTCGGCCAACGAGTAAATTCAGAACAATTTAGCTTATCGCTAAAAAACGGAGAGTCATAGGGTTTGTATCGACGTTTTGAAAAAAAATCCACCAAGAATTTCCGATCGTTCTGAGATAAAAGATTCCATTCCATGAAAATGTGGCTGATGTGAATAGCATCGAAGAATTTCTGACCGCCGCGTATGACCTTTGCTTCATTTCCTTCTACATCGATGACCATAATCGCTTTTTTCCGAGGCATCAAATCGATGAGATCATCTAACATCATCGTCGTTTTGTTCACGTGTAACATCTTACCCTTGAAAATTTTCTTATGGTGCCAATATTCGACTAGCCTGGATCTCCCAAGGTTAGATAATCCTACATTAATCCGAATAGTCTCATATTTATCAGATAAAGGTCTGGTGACAACCGTGATGTATTTCTCAAACCGGTTTATAAAGATTGATTGGTGAAATTTTCCAATGTTAATATCCATCGGTTCAACAGAAAGTGTCGGTCTTTGGAGGTTAGCGGCCAGAAGGCTAAACATTCCTAAATTGGCTCCAATATCGACGACTCCGTAATCAGGATTCGCAACAAGAATATTCTGGAGGCTTTTAGAATGTCCTTTTTCCCAGATTCCCGTTTTATATAGATGTCGAGTGATAAATTCATCCGGGTTGTCGTGTACACAAATAAATATATCACCACTTATCGCTGAAAATGGAATGCAATGTAAGGGAGGCTTGATTTGCTGGCTGATATCCAAGACATAACTTTGGACAGGGGCTGAGGGGAGAGACTCCCCAAAACTGCCGAGAGCCCTTGTAGAGGATTTTTGAAATAACTGCTTCTGAACGAAATGTAATAACGTAAAAAGAGCAATGGAAACAACAATGGTGATCATGGTGCGTTGGTTAATACGCCTCATTCTGTTAGAATGATGGTTAGGTGTTAGGGTTAGAGTTAGTGTTAAGGAAAAATAGAATATGATGCAAATCAGGGGTTGTCTTGGGAACCTTTGTTGTTTGTTCTGTTAGAGGGAGAGAACGACCCAAGATGAGCTGGCGACAGACAGTAGATAGGGACCACCGGATGCTGGAACAACAACACCACCGGACGGGCTGCCTCATGTGTCGCACGACGCGCGAGCAACTGAATCTGAGTCAGTTAGAAGCAGCTTGATTCTGCTGTTCGAGTCTATTGGACGGAATTCTGTTAGGGTTAGGGTTAGGGATACGGGGAAATACAAAATGATACGAATCAGGGGTTTTCTTTGTAGTTTTATGGAACTGTTGTTGCTTGTTCTGTTAGAAGCGGCTTTTTAGTATATATAGTGAAGGTCAATAGGTATCGGATTAGGGTAATTAGACCCTTTGTCAAGTTACTTCATAGGATAATATGCCCTGCCCAGCGTGTATAAAGTGTGTATCGTGAGGCCGAGGGTTGATCTTGATTTGTCCAGTAGGAGAAGCCGTAGCTCTGCTACGAGTGCCTATGTAGCCAAGTTTTGAATGTATTGACTGATGGTACGCCAACTGTCTCCTGACTCAGGCTGGTCCAATCTGGGATGATTCTAACTGGAAAGAATGACTTACTTGGTCCAGGCTGGTGTAATTAGATCCTTTACCAAGGATATTGGTCCTCTTTTTACGATGTCTCGAATGTATTGACTGATGGTACGCCAACTGTCTCCTGACTCAGACTGGTCCAATCTGGGATGATTCTAACTGGAAAGAATGACTTCTTTCGTCCAGGCTGGTTTAATTAGATCATTTACCAAGGTTATTGGTCCTCTTCTTACGATGGCTTTATGATTATGTGTTCTGCTTAGCGTGTTTAAAGTGCACAGTAAGAATAGCTGTAGCTGTAACGTGAGTCCCTTCGCTAGTCAAGCTTTGAATGCATTCATTGATGATACATCTGTTGTGTCCTAACTCGTGGGTTGCGGTTGTAGTTTTAAGAAACTGCTGTTGCTTGTTTTTTTTAGAGGGAGAGAACGACCCTAGATGATCTGGCGACAGATGGGGGACCTCCAACTGGTTAATAGAAGTTGGAACAACTCCACTAGACTGGCTAAAAATCATACACGTTGGAGCACCTTGACTGCCTCATGTGTCGCACGACGCTGGACCAAATCCGTGTCTGTTCAAGGCAGCTTGGTTCTGTCGCTCAAGTCTATTGGAAGAAACCTTTACGGATAGAATGAACAAGAGAGTTGATCTTTGCTACTACAACTACTACTACTACTACAAATGTCAGAAAGTCGACTGACATTTAGGAAAAGAATCGATAATATCAGGATTGGTCAGGCGAGGTTTGGGCATTTGGGATTTTACAAATCAGTTATAACTACTTAGAATTCGAATGAAAGCCTTTCCTATAAAATAATGTTTTTTCTTAAAGATAATCCGAAATGCAAGTAGTTGGAGCTGGACAAATTAATAAACAATGGCAGTTCTTATCTAGCAAATGCAATTTTCTAAACTCAAGTACGGGTATCTGGAATAACGACCAGACGGATCACACCCATCCGGGTCAATTAATAGGGAAAATAAAACGGATAATTTAAATTATCAGCCTCAGGAAATTCTGGATAGGCGACAGTAACACTTAGGACAATTAGGAATAGATATATCTTTTAGCATCTGGTCAATCCATGTGGACACTTAGGACCTCCGTGGAAGAACTTCTCGAAGATAAAAACACTAAAACTAAACACTAAAACTAAACACTAAAACTAAACACTAAAACTAACCTATCCTTTGTAGTTAAATTTAAAATACAGTTTTAAATGGTCATGTTTTCTGCAAATGAAAATTTTGAAAAATAAATTCTCGGATAAGGTTAAAAAAATGAAAGAAAAACTGTGATCAGAGAATATTTCAAAATTCGTAAAGAAAAAATATCGTTCTGAGATCCCCAGCCCAGACAAATACAGACATAGTGCAGCGAAATCTAACGCGGAAATATTTTGTGAATTTAACGCGGAAAGTGTAATAATCGTCGAATATCAGACGCTGGACATCGCAACTCACAACACTGGATCCCTCGAGATCATAAGTGAAATTGTGGCCTGCAAAAATAAGATGCTGTGATCATTCAAAAAAACTGGCAGACTTTAAAAGGCTGATTGATAATGATGATGTATTATATTATGCGATTGTTACCTTTTCCGCGTTAAATTCAAAGCATGGACGGCGTAAACAAATTTGCTGCTTTCATTTGTTCCGTAAAAGACTTATATAACTGTAGCACTAACCTAAACACTAACCCTAAACCTAACCCTGAACATTAACCCTAACACCAAAATATTTCAGAATATAAATCTGTAGATCGGAAGTATGTAGTGACGATATCTGTAAAGGATGCTCAATACATCTATAAAGAAGAAATACTCCTTAAGGTG
>VCCN01004266.1:237266-249605 GCA_006491835.1 Architeuthis dux | reverse complement strand
GCTGTAAGATCATGTAGAGAGCCTCCCGTGGCAATCCTGTTGATCCTCCTAAGAGGAGAGCCGATCTCTACATTACGCTCAATAATGGGAGCTGAAGCACCACCGCCCCCTCCCCCGAGCCCTCTGACTGGCCTGGCTGCGAGCGACAAGACAAGCTAAACAGCTTTTCTTTTTCTAAGATAGAACTGATGATATTTTTGGCTGTCACATCAATAATAAATAAGACTAGTTGGCCGTGTTGTTTCGTACATATTTTACTTTAAAACCTTCCCCTAGGCCCACTGAGTATGCACGCCAAATTTGGTTGGGCGAATCAGACTTTTAGTATTATATATAAATAGATGGGAATCAGATCATTTAATTGGGGTTAGAGCGAACACAGACCCCATAATTTTATTTTTTGCGAAACCATATGTGAGTTTTGCACACCTATAGAGCCTATTTGTGGCCTACTGGAACCGTTTTAGGCACTGGGTAAAGTCAAAAGTCTTTATAAAAAGAAGTGGTGCAACTGAAAATCGGCAATTGTAAAATAATATAGTAGATATATTTAATTGCATATTTAAGAGAAAGAGGAAACTTCTTACCTTAAAGCTTTCAATAACTTTGTTATCACAACGATGAAGAGTTGGTTTCAGAAGGTCCCCTATGACGTGAATGATGCCACCAACAGTAAGGATGTCCGATTCAATGATGGTTATGTTATTCACGAGAACCTGAGGATAAAACATATGTACTTATATATATATATACACACACACACACATACATACATATAAGTATATATATATATGGTAAATTTGATTAGACAATGTTGAAAAGAAAGATTTAGAAAAGCGTGTTACATTATTTATCATGAGATAAATCTTTATGCATTTCGTCGTCGTGAAACGACATCATCAGAAGAGAATTGGACATAGCAGGGACGTGAACAATCCATGTTGGGTAGTGGAAAATGATGGATGGTTGCACGTCCCTGCTAGGATTATCTTCGTGATAATAAAAATGTTTGAGACGTAACACTCTTTTCTCAATCTTTCTTTTCCACATTGTATAATCAAATTTACCATTCAGTCGGATTCCCTTACATCCACACAACAAACACATCCATATATATATATATATATTTGTTTGTCTGTGAGTTTGTAAGTTTGTATGCGCGCATTTACTGAGAGAGGCGGCTGATAACAATCAAGCAGAGAGAGTGAAAATCAACTCTCAGAGAAATAGGTGAGTGGAAAGCAGCAGCCACAGAAATAGGTCACGGCGAGAGTATGAGGAAGGGGTGGGCTGTCCCTCCTTCCTTATCATCAGCAGCTAATGTTTATATGTGTGATAGAGAAAAATAGGTAATCTCGCTAACAGTCAAAAGGAAGGAAAACTTCTTTTAGGGCTCTAAATTGAGGGGAAATACCTCCCCCTTTTAAGGGTCAAATTAGCGGGGGCCTTTTTTCCGTTTAGGGGTCAGAGAGATAGACATGAATAGACCGAAATAGATAGATAGATAGATAGATAGATAGATAGATAGATAGATAGATATGAATAGACTGAAATAGATAGATAGATAGACATGGATATACTGAGATAGATAGATAGATAGATAGATAGATAGATAGATAGATAGATAGATAGATAGATATGAACAGGCCAGAATAGATAGATAGATAGATAGATAGATAGATAGATAGATAGATAGATAGATAGATAGATAGATATGGACAGACCAGAATAGATAGATAGATAAACAGAGATTAATTAACTGAAATAAATAGATAGATAGATAGATAGATATGAAGAGACCAGAATAGATAGATATGAAGAGATTTACTCACCTGTTCTCCGCGAACGTTAAACATTAGTTGATAGAATTGTCCGAGCATTGTCTGTATGGTCATTCCATCGTCGATGTTTTCTGACATGAGTGTCATCGGCAGGGTATAATAAGACAGGAAACGGAAGCTCTATTCCAGTAAGTAAAAAAGCAACGCAAAAATAAAAAGGAGATACAGTTAAATTAGCATGGTTATCCGGTATCTGGGATGTTTACTCAACTTCTACATCGAGGATATTTTAGATTGATTGATTGATTGTTTTGTTTAACGGCACATCGACCTTTGGTGGGTCATTTAGTGCCGAATTCAGTGGGGGGAGGGGGGATCCCATGAGACAAATTCCACGAGGACCTGGATAAAGCGGGTGGGGACGGGTGGAGATCCCAAAAGCTTCTCAGGACGAATCCTGAGTATGCCACAAGGACTCCCGAAGGGCCGTGGTTCTCTGAACTTCGAGGTCATGGCGGTTTAGAAGCACAGATACTCCACTTTGATCCTAGCCAGAGCAAGATTCTCTTTATTCGCCTCCCCACGGCGGCAAATTAATGTGGGTGGTAGGGGTGGAGATCCCATGTCCCCGTGACTAGAGACTTGAGGGGGGAGAATCCCAAATCCTTGTCACTGAGACAAATGCTACGAGGACCGGGATGGGTCAAAAGCTCCCCAGGACGAATTCCGAGCGTCCTAATAGTGATCGCCTTCCGACCAGCTGACCAAGATGTCCTGTGCAACTTCTCCCAGATATCCGAAGATACTCGAGCATGCCACGGGGACCCCCGAAGGGTCGTGGTTCTCTGAACTTCGAGGCCGGTTTCGAAGAACAGATACTCCACTTTGATCTAGCCACAGCCTCAGCCACAGCCAAGATATCCTGCGCAACTTCTCCCAGGACGATACCCGAGCATGCCACAGGGACACCCGAAGGGCTGCGGTTCTCTGAACTTTGATCTTAGCCAAAAGGCCGCCGGATATTTTAGCTTAGCGAACAGAAACATTAAACAAACAAATTCATCTCACTTGGATCTCATCGGAATATGTTTCTGTTGTTGTATAAGGGACTGGTTCGTCCACATCTTGTGACAGGGCCTGTCGACTGGGGCCTAGAATACGCCGACTGCATACCAGGCAGAGGGGTAAGACACACACACCCAAACAGGGGCCACCTGTTTTTTCACCAAAGTCTCAAGACTCTATTTTTTTAAAAACACCTTTCACTAAAGTCGCAAGACTCTATTTAAAGAAAAAAACTTTCACCAAAATCGCAAGACTCTATTAAAAAAAGAAAAATAACCTTTCACCAAAGCCGCAAGACTCTATTTCGGAAGTTTAAACTGATTTCGGCATGAAAAATAAAGGAAAACATTATATGAAAAAGAAAGAAACAAACGTACCAAATTTTTATTGAATGTCTTTAGTGCAGAATCAAGAGGTAAAAACAATGTGTACTCATCCATCTTCATCAACCGATCGACCATTCCAGTATCCTGGAAAGAACAAAGTCATTACTAAATTATAAGTTTGGGTTGTACTTATCTTAATGGAGTTACCAGTTTGTAGGTTTTGGTAACAGGAGTTCTGTAAAATAGGAAGAAAGACTTAATAGAAACCTTTAAGATTATGCGTGGTTTAGAACTAGTAAACACTGATGTATTTTTTAACTAGACTGAGAGGTCGCACATATACGGTAGAAGCAAACAGAAGTAGATTGAATATCAGAAAATTATTTTTTAGCAATAGAGTGGTGGGACTTTGGAATAGATTACCGGAATATGTAGTGCTATTAACAGGTGTAAATGATTTTCAAAGGTTTAAGGCCCTAGATATTGTGTAAATATGACTGTTATGATGTGTGCTTGTATATACAAATTGTATACGTTTTTGTTTTCGCCCTAAAATAAAATGTTCATAAACTGTTCTTGTATTAGAATACGGTTAATTTAATAATACACAGTAGAAAGGAACGCATATCATGGTGGACACGCGAAAAGTGAGCCACGAGCCACGAGCCACGGTGATAGAAGAATGAGATCTGGCCACCAGCAGCTCATTGTTACGAGTGGTCGCGCGTTAAGCGAGACACCCCCCGGAATAGATGGTCGTGAGTTCGATTCTAACCTGGAACTTATTCTTTATTCCGCTGTTAATTTATTTACTCAAACCAGCCTATGTTTAGTTGCGATAAAAAGCAACAACAATTAAGATGAATGTAAATAGTAGCAAAAGATTAATAATAATGAAAAGGGATACCTTCCAATCTCTTCTTCTTTGATGTTGACGTTTCGGCCTACTCATTATACGGCCTTCCTCGGGCGTAATATGTAACATCCGTAAGGAAAGAGAGTCGTTTTTATTGGATATTACACCTGAAGAAGGCCGTAGAATGGGTCGGCCGAAACTTTGTGCTAACATCAAAGATGGGAAGAAGAGATTGGAAAGTCGTAATGTTAATGACTCTAAATGACAATAAAAAAGGGTACATTTATTTTGTTATTTATTTAAATTAACAGCGCGGATCGGAATAAAGAATAAGCTGCAGGTGAGAATCGAACTCACGACCCTCTAATTTATTTACTCACCAGCCTGATTTTAGTTGCGATAAAAAAGCAACAGCAATTACGATGAAGGTAAATAGTAGCAAAAAATTAATAGGCAATCATGACGTTTCCTGTTTCCATATGGCCGCCGCTTCAGCTGCTGCTGATAGTGGAATTGGCCGCTCATAGCGGAATCGGCCGAGTCGTTGGCAGCTGCTGATGGCAGACGACATAGTCCGGGGGCCAGAAGGGGCTACATTTAGGGTACCAAAATGTTTCGTAGGATGTCCTCTTTCAGAAAAAGGTTGGGAAGAACTACCTCATTTGCATAAAACAAAATGGCCGCCAGCACACACCAAAAAAGACAGTATTTCATATCTCGTCTCCCAGTTGATATATCTGAGTACTTTAAAGGGCTAAATCGTGGTTTTCAGACATGAATTCAAAAATACACTTTATTTTACCATAAAACAGTTCATTTATAGGTATTTCAGGATTTTACAAGGAAATTTCAAGTATACTTTAGAGTGTCAATGCTGTAGAGTTTGGTCATAAATAATACCTGGTAATATCTGTTTTGATTGCGTAATGTTCCATTAGAAATAATAAAATCTTGCTATATTTGGTTTAGAAGACAATTAAATTTCTATAAAATAGTGGTAGGTGTGTACTTATTTATGGGTGATACTGTAACTGCTATCAATTTCTGGTAAAACAAAAAACAAAAAAACAAAAACGTCTTTACAACTCACAATCAGGTGTTTTCCAAAGAGTGAAAATTCCTTGTGGGTTTCAAAGAACTCATCCAATGTTGGCCGATCCTTCGTTGCCGGATAAGGTTCCAAAACCTGCATAGAAATTAAATTACGATAAACGCATAATAAACAGATCATTAAGATTTTAAGACTGTATTGAAGCCAGATAGCCTAAATGGTGCTGTTCATAAGCCCATATCAACAAAATATTCCATGCATGCGTAGCATGACCAGTAGCAACAGTGGTACCCACAAACATGAAGATATCAATTCAAATAAATCAATAAGTGACGATTATATTTCAATTTACAAAAGAAAGGTACCGTATCTGACGGCATACAAGACCTTGCCTTGCCCCCCCCCCCACACACACACACCAAAAAAAATGATTCAGAAGATAAACGTAACCTTGTCTAGCCCCACATTGGCCAGAACTTGAGGCGTATGATAAATGTGATTCCGCACGTGGAATCCGCACTGATCAGTTTCGAGCGAAAATAGCTAGTGCAGAACATTTGGATCGATTTTCGGATTTTATCAAAAATGGCTTCATAATATCTTATCTAACCATTCCCGTTGAAAATATGAATGTTTAATAATCCCAAACATGTTTTAATGAATCGATCTTTATTATTATTGGATAAAGTATTGTAACACACCATTTATTATTTATTAAATTTGTCTAGATTTTACCGTCATCCTAATTTTAGTTGTTTTTATACAATTAATTCGGGCCACTGTGTCTATGTAAAACAACAAAAATATGGCGCAGAGTCGGTTGTAGGGATACATTTATAAGTGTGAATCTGCGTCTGCTAATCAATGAAGTATTCGTGGCCGATTGGTAAAAGCAGCTCGGCGTAAACTAGTCTTCCTCTGGCAATGAGGGTGTGAGTTCGATTCTCATCGAATGCTTACTCTTTATTTCTGATGTTGCTGTTATTCGTTGTCATAAAAACAGTGGTCCGAATTAATAAGTTGTATAAAAACAACTAAAATTAGAATGAAGGTAAAAACTAGTCAAATTTAATAAAAGTGGTATGTTTTAATTAAATTTGACTAGTTTTTACCTTCATCTTAATTTCAGTTGTTCTTTTATGTGCAACTTTCAATTCAGGCCATTGTTTCTACGCAAGGAATAACAGCACGATCGGGTAATAGGAATAAACCTTCGGTGAGAATCGAACACACACACCCCATTGCCAGAGGAAATCTAGTTTACACACAGCTGCTTTTACCAATCAGCCACAGAGACTATCGTGTTTTGCATTAGCTGAATCACACTTTTAAACTCACTCCTTGCATTGAATTAAAAGTTGTATATAAAAACAACTGAAATTAAGATGAAGGTAAAAATTAGTCAAATTTAATTAAATAATGTGTTACAATTACTTCATACACTACTAATAATAAAGATGGATTTTTTTCTGAGACCGCACCACTAGAAAATTGTCATTGTTCGTATACTTTCAACGTCAATTTTCTCAAAACTTTGGTTAGAAAATTTCCAATATGCCATCAAATTCGATCATTATTTACTAGAATTAAATTGTCTGCTGATTATGTTAATAATTCAAATTCTGGACTGTATTGAGATTTCAAGTTTCCCTGTCTACATTTCTGATGTCATGTCTTTCATCTCCTTGGTTACTGAGAAACATCCAACAGGGATTCATCATTGGCAAGTCTCCGAAAGAACCTCGTCTTACATGCACGTAGCTTATTTTAATTAAGCATGCTTGTACAGGTTGTGGTCGAAGACATCGTCTCACCTGGTCAATTATGTGAATGTAACCATTGTCTGCAGGAATGTCTGGGGTGACAATGTTCGCCTTGGTCTCCCGAGTCATTACGATGGTCGTCTAAAAAAGAAAAAGAAATATCAATAGCAGCAATCAGGTCATCTCTTTTCCTATCTTCGCATTGAACTACCTAACGTGTTTCTCTCCTCTCCTACCCTTTTATTAAACTAACTAACTTTCTTTTCTCCCCTCTTCTTTCCTACCCTTTTATTTGTCAGAAAAAAGTACTCACCCTTCTTTTCGACTTCCGGCTGGGAGAGGAGGGGCAGAAAACAACCTTGTGTTGGCTCATAAAAAGCTAATAGATTTGATTGTGTCAACATTTATAGAAAAGGTACTTCCTTTTCCTTGGTCACGTAAATTTTTATTTCAGCCAATCAGATCGGCAGACTGACCTCATCAGTTTCGCATAACGGACGTAAAGTAAGTGTCCAGTTTAACATTATAGTTACATTGTAAATAGACCCACCCTCTAAATCCCTGCATTTTTTTTCTTCTAAAAACTAATTAATTTCCAAATGATTCGAAGGTCTACTGGATAGAAAACACCTAGAATTGAAAGAAAATAAATGTCTTCTTGGAGAACGGCGTTGCAACCTAAACCGGAATCTTTAACATGCTTTGTAACTTTGTAGCTATAGACGTGCATTGCAAATGATTTACTATAGAAATGCATTGCCCATGATTTACTATAGAAAGGTGTTGCAAAAGTTTTACTATAGAAATTCATTGTAAATGATTTGATATAGAAATTCATTGTGAATGATTTAATGTAGAAATACATTGCAAATGAGCTAATATAGAAATGCATTGCATATGATTTACTATAGGAATACATTGCGAAAGTTTTACTATAGAAATCCTTTGTAAATGATTTACTAGAGAAACAGGTCTGGTTAGTCACTAAATAGAAACCGTCACGTGACCAGCATATTTTGACTGCATGTCGTGTTAGGGTGATCAATTAAAAAAGGGGGTGATCAATGAATAAGTTACTTCTTTCGTCTTTTGTTGGGCAGTGATCACTAAAAGGTGTGAATTTTCAAAAAAAACAAGCATGAATGCTGCTGGACACAAACTAAGGGACCAATTTAGCATGAACTTACATTGCAAATTGGACCCCTCACCCCCACTAAAAGACTATTATGGGGCGTTCAAAAACATAATGTTAATAATAAAAGTAAATGTTTAAATTGTCAGCCCTCTAGCTCCATTGGTGCGTGATACACACAAACATACATACATAGCCAACCAGCCAGCCAGCCAGCCAGACCAACTTAAAAACTGAAAAAAACCTATGTTGACAGTTTTGGTGACAGCTTTAGCTGACGGTTCCTAATACACTGCAATTATGTTAACCTAAAAATCCATTGCAAATGGTTTAATATAGAAATTCATTGCACATGATTTAATATAGAAATTCATTGCATATGATTTAATATAGAAATTCAATGCATATGATTTAATATAGAAATTCATTGCAAAAGATTTACTATAGAAATACACTGCAAATATTTTACTCTAAAAATGCAATGAAAATGATTTACTATAGAAATGCATTGTGAACGATTTACTATAGAAATGCATTACAAATATTTTGTAACTTACTGTTTTGTTTTTGAAGATATCAAGTGAGAATCCTTCCATGATTGTGTGGAACTTTTCATCCCGAAGCTGATGAAGAGTGTCGAAGTTGTAACTGTCATTAAGAGTGTGAAATCTGAAATAAAAATACAATTGCCATAAAATTGATAGAAATTGAATTTAAATGAGAATTCTGCTAAGCTTTGTTTATATGATCCTAAAATACGATAACACAAAGATTGTCAAATGTTATCCCCCTTGGCTAAAAATGGCTAGATTTTTCATTTTTCTTTTTCCTTTCCTGCTAACTTTATAGCTAAAAATGTTATGCACGCCCCAAAATTCATACAAAGGGTTGGTGTTAGGGGTTTGGATTTCGAGAAGAATAACTTAGATTTGAAGAGCGGTAACTTATAGCGAGAACGACAACATTATTTGAAGCCTAAATACAATTTTTAGCCATCATAACTTTTAGTAATCTTTATGCTATCGTACTTTAGGGCAAAATAACCAAGGATTTTAGGGCAAAATAACAGGGAGGTGAGCTTGCAGGTGATCTAATAGGGAAGGACACGGAAATGATTTACAATAGAAAAACATTGCACATGAATTAATATAGAAATGCGTCACAGATGATTTACTATAGAAACAGATTGCACTAGAAACACATTGCATATGAATTACTATAGAAATACATTACATATGATTTACTATAGAAACATACTGGAAAAGATGTACTATATAAATACATCACAGATGATTTACTATAGGAATACATTACAAATGATTTACTATTTACAAATGATTTACTACAGAAATACATGGAAATGATTTACTATAGAAATTCATTACGAATGAATTACTATAGGAATACATTGCAAATTATTTACTATTTACAAATGAGTTACGCCAGAAATATATTGGAAATGATTTATTATAGAAATGCATTGGAAATGGTTTACTACAGAAATATATTGGAAATGATTTACTATAGAAATACATTGCAAATGATTTAGTATTTACAAATGACTTACATTAGAAATTCATAGGAAATGATTTACTACAGAAATACACTGGAAATTATTTACTATAGAAATACATAGTAAATGATTTACTATAAAAATTCATTTGAAATGTTTTGCTATAGAAATTCATTGGAAATGATTTACTATAGAAATTCATTGGAAATGATTTACTATAGAAATACATTACAGCAGATTTACTACAGAAACACATTACAAATGATTTACTATAGAAATACATTACAGCAGATTTACTACAGAAACACATTACAAATGATTTACTATAGAAATACTTTACAAATACTATAGAATGCAAAAAATCAAGGAGAAGTAACTCACGCAATCAAACTAATGATTTTTGTTGCATCTTGCCAATATGTGAATGCGGCCATTTTCTTGAATCTCAAAATGGCGTCGTTGTTTGGCGCAAACAACGTATACTTTTCGTCCAGGGGCCAAAAATCTGGGACATCCTTGAAGAAATAAAGAAAAGATTGTTTCATTCATGTCACATTTACAACAACTTTAGATTTTTTCGGGGAAAAGGCTGACAAATCTTCATTATACTGATCCTATTTCTGTATGTTTGTTTGTATGCTTGTTACTGTAACGTAGCAAATCGGCACATGGTAGCTAGAATTATTTTAGCGTAATACCATTATCATGCCCTAACTTAGAGAATCAAGCAATTTCCAGGGTGGTCCATAAGTTGCATAGGACTTAAAACATTTCATTTTCTTTTCTAATTGTGTTTATTACAAAGTTTGAATTACAATACAAAATTTAAGATTTACATTCATTTTCTGGATCGAGTATGGAAAATGATGTCCTTCAAATGATGTCCTTCTGCCTCCTTCTTTTCCATAACACTGCACAAAGTTTCTTCTGTTATTGGTTCAATTTCCAATCGAATATTGTTTTTTGTCCCCTTCAATTCGCGCAAAACAGTGTAAAGCCCTCTTCCCCCGTTAACCACTGAGTTCCCATACGTTTATGTACACGCTCCTTCAGATATCCTCACAGGAAAAATTCTGTGGCGTTCAGATCGGGCGAACGAGTTTCTGCAAATTAGAGCAAGACTTTGCGAGGAGACAGAAGGGCATCATTTAAAGGACACCATTTTTCATACTTGATTCAGAAAATAAATGTAAAACTTAAATTTTATATTGTAATTCAAACTTTGTAATAAACACAATTAGAAAAGAAAAGTATGGAATGTTTTAAATCCTATGCAACTTATGGCCCAACCTATATATATATATATATTCACAAAATTAGTCAGTGAGCTAAGATGTTGTGATAGCTCAATAAATCCGGTAAAAGATTTATGTCGCACTACTACTACTACTACTACTACTACTACTACTACTACTACTACTACTACTACTACTACAGTAGTTTGCAAAATAAGTGATAGGTTAAAGTGAGAACAAAGACAGTTGTGGAATGTATAAAGAGATGAAAATAACTGCGTCTAAACATCGTGAGTTTCATATCCTTGTTGGTAAGACGTTCCTACATGAATAGGCAATTGTGGAAAAGGTATGCGAGTTCGAAACTCGTCCGAAGCTACTGCTTTGTTCTATAATATAGAGCTCTGCTGTTGCTACTGTAGCAAGTAGGTTTTACAGGGTGGAGTTGCTAGTTCCACACCCAACCCTTCTCCTTTACCTGGGCTTGGGACTAGCTGCGGTGACTGCCAAGCTGTAGGTTCTTTTCCAGTCATAGTAACCTACTCTTAGATGGACTGCCTTACAGGGCTAAAGGGCTCCAACTGCCTTGTTATTTAGCTGGGGAGAAGTGGATTCATGCCTCTCCAAAAGGCATTAGTGCAAAGTGAACGTAAACAGCCTTGGCTAAAACTTGAACTCAGCCCGCCAATTCCGTTTTCCGTGCCGGTAAACGTAGCGCCACTCCGCACTTTTACTAATGGGCATGTGTTCATTTTTATTTCTTTTAAACATTTCATCACATAGGATTTGTATGCGCCTTGCCTAATCTGTATACTGGAAATTTGGAGAAGAAGCAGGACTGTTCCTATCATTAGGAGAACATAGGCGTTGCCTAGGGTGAAAAGTCCATAGGGGTGTACTCCAAACTGAAAGAAATGGTCGTTAGAATATAACCATAACATAGGGCCTATGAAACCATTGCACTAATTTTATGTTTCGCCTAGGGCGCATCAAACTTTTGCACTAATTTTATGTTTCGCCTAGGGCGCATCAAACTTTTGCACTAATTTTGAGTCTCGCCTAGAGCGCATGAAACTATTGCACTAATTTTATGTTTCACCTGGGGCGCTTGAATCTTTTGCACTAATTTTATGTTTCGCCTAGGGCGCATGAAACCCTTGCACTGCCCCTGTGAGGAAGAAGCAAGCAAATCATAAAAGCGGAAGGTGGGATACGTAAATCAAATTACCTGGATGAGTGTGTAAAATTCCGAGAGTTCGGGACGGTCGTGCACTTCAACACTTATGGTGGACAGGCAGGACATTCCCTGACCAGCGTAGCCAACAGGACACACACAGTTTCGGCGACCAATGCCGACCATCGTACATTTGGCCTGGACAAGATAAAAAAAAAAGATTTCTGAAGACCATTTAACAAAGATGTGAAACAAGCTTGTCGTGGAAATCCATACACTGGTATATAGTCTATAAAGCGTTTACATCTTCCAGTTGCCAGGAATATACTCAAAATATGAGGAAGGGAACCGTAACCGTACAATATCCGAATACCAAATATATAAAGCTTTTACAGCTTCCATGTACTAACCTCTGCCAAGTTTTACCGGCAAACTTTTCTATC
>VCCN01004266.1:113925-124173 GCA_006491835.1 Architeuthis dux | reverse complement strand
TCTTACCTGAATACATCACAGTCTGTAAGGCAGATTTCTTCATCAATCGCAGCCCACAGTTGTTGTTTAAATAATGTATAACAATCTCCAATGTTGGCTGCCAACTGGTTATCAATTGTATTCACCACACACTGCAAAGAAACCGTGAATAAAGCAAGCAAATTCAATATACAATTCAGGAAAAACTATTCAAAGTAATTTACTCATTATCTTAACACATTATCTATGGCAGTGGTTTTCAAAGTGTGGTCCGCGAGACCCATGTAAGGGATCCGCAAAAGGAAAATCATTTTGAAAAAGTCAAGTGAAAAAATAATTTTTTTTTTAAAATAAATTTAAAAAAATATCTTCAGCTATCGGAAAAAAGCTATTATTAAAGTTGTATATAAAAGCAACTGAAATAAGATGAAGGTAAAAACTAGTCAAATTTAATTAAAATGGTGTGTTACATTTACTTCATCCAATCATAATAATAATAATAATAAAAAAGAGAGATTTATTAAGATTACTAGTTCTCATATGTGAAAACAACAAAAATATGGTGCCGAGAGTCAGATGTAAGGAGTGAGTTTAAAAGCGGTAATCAGCTTCTGCTAATCCATGAAGTCTTTCTGGCCGATAGGTAAAAGCAGCTAGGTGTAAACTAGGCTACCCCTGGCAATGAGGGTGTGAGTTTGATTCTCACCAAAGGCTTATTCTTTATTATCCGACTGTGCTGTTATTCGTTGCCGTAGAAACAACAGCCCGAATTGAAAGTTGTATATAAAAACAACTGAAATTAAGATGAAGGTAAAAACTAGTCAAATTTAATTGAAACGGTGCTATTAAAGTATTTCTCCCCTTTTCTGTAGGATTTTCTGCATACAGAACAATAAAAACTAATAATTGTAATAAACTGAATGCTGAGGCAGATATGAAAATCCAGCTGTCTACCATTAAAACAAAACATCGGATCCTCTACACCAGCGGTTTTCAGGGTGTGGTCCGTGAGACCCATGTCCGCAAAAGAAAATCATTTTCAAAGAGATGAAGTGAAAAAAATATTCAAAAAATCAATTATCAAAAAATGATTCAAAATAAAAGAAGAATATCCTCAGCTATCAGAAAATAGCTAAAGTATTTCTCCCCTTTCCAACTGCGTATTTATGCGAAGCAGGATTTTCTGTACACACAATAAAAACTAATCATCGTAATAGACAGAATGTTGAGGCTGATATGAGAATCCAGTTGTCTACCATTAAACCAGACTTCAAAAAGATTTGTACAAAAAAATGAAACAGTGTCATTTATCTCATTGACTTTTCTTTCATTTCCCTTCCATTTTAGAATATACTGTATATATGTTTCAAAATAAATAACTTCCGATGGTTTATTTTTACAACTTGCTGAAAACCTGCCCAACATGCAGTTTTTTGGCTAATTCCTGCAGAAAACCTAAATGGGGCCTTTAGTCCCAATAAGAGATCATGGATTTGTAGTATTTATTGAATCAGATCTTATTTGAAAATCATCACCATCATGAACTCTTGGATCACATTTAATTTAAATATCTTGGGGGATTTCACAAAAGATAGGTGAATTTTAGATAGATAGATGGAAATCAGATCATTATTATTGGCGTGAGCGAAGACTCCATAATTTTTTTTTTTTTAATTTTCAAAAACTTATATGCCAAAAACCATGCCTGGGGTCTAATTAGTACACCCAGACAATTTCATGGGGATATGTTGCATGGTTCCGCAGTTAGGAAAACTTGTGATGTCTTATTCTTACTATTATCATCTAATCAAAATAAAAACTGTTTAAAAGGTCCACACATATTTGATAGGATTAAGGGGTCCACTGAGAAAAAGTTTGAGAACAACTCTCCTATGAAACAGAAGTTGTTAAATGCCAGCCCCACCTCCCAGGCAAAAATATTAAGAAATCAAAATTTTTAAAATTAACTGGTGGCATATTTTTTTTTTTACATTCTTTTTTAGGTTAGGAGAGGTGGGGAGGGTCTGAGTTTTAAAACAACAAAAATTTGATTCCCATTCAAACATAAGAAATTTAAAAACAAAAACCTGTCTATTAACACAAACATATACACTTCTTTACAAAAATGAAAAGGCTCTGCTGCAAGAACCTCACATTCCAGAACAATATAAACACTCGAGGGAGGCCAGAGGCTACACAACCCAAATGTTGAGAAAAATAAACAAAGATGAGAAAAATAGTCCAGCTAAACCACTGACCTTTATACAGACTAAACTTACTATTTCTAAACAAAGACTAGTCATCTTTTTGTAATAAAAATCTTACTAATTTAAATGTCTGTCTGTCTGTCCGTGTTAGCAAAACTAAAGAACGACCAGAGCTATGGCCACCAATGGGATCCTGGAGCATGTTTTTCGCCTATTAGTTTTACAAAAACTCCCAAATAAATAATAGTATGGGGTCTCACCCCAATAATGATTTGATTTCCATCTATCTTACAATAATTCTCCAAATGTCTGTCCGTGCAAGCAAAACTAAAGAACGGCCAGAGCTATGGCCACCAAAGTTTCTGTGGTTACTAATGAGACCCCGGAGTATGTTTTTAGCTTACTAGTTGAAAACCTGCCCATAGGGTGGGTTTCCAGCTAGTAAGTTTAATTTCTAAGAGAAATGTGAGACAAAGAGAAGCAAAAAAAATCCCCAAAAACAACACTATCCCAACCTGAACTGAGAGTTCTTTGCTGAATTCTTCACTCTTTGCTTTGCTGAAGTCGTAGTCTGGCTGGAAAGAAGCATTTAATGTAGAGATGAGGTAAAACAGGGTTTTGGTTGAAATTGTATCACACAAATGGCCTTCTCCATCACTCAGACTGTGAGAATTGAACCTGAAAGAAACGACAAGAGAAAAACAACAATAACATTAGTTACAAGTTACAGCTCTAGTGAAACATCTCACATTAACGTTTTCAAACTACCGAGAATTTCAACCAAGCGTTCATTACACACCCCGCCTCCCCGAGACTGGAGTTAGCATTACCATACACCTGTCACCAAAGTTAATTGACAGAGAGCAAAAGAAGAGAAGGAATTTTTTTGCAAACAAATGTTACACACGATGACGTCACTAGACACGGTAAGAGATCTTTGCTGCTTCTTTTCATACTGACCACTTCTAATAGTTAAACTGTGTTCTTTGGATTTCCCCCCCCCCCCATCCCCTCGGAAATAATTACTCAGTAGCAAAAATATTTTCGACATTACATTTGAACAATTTTACATTTGAATGTTTAATACACAACACCACAAGTTAATAGTGTTTGGCGAAATATATTTAAAATCAAATTTCAAATATGAGATACAAATCCTGTTAACAAAGTTAAAAGTTGCGTCCCTTGAACTGGACAGTGTAAGAAAAACTTTGAAAAGAATTTCTCGGCAGAATTGGACGTAATTCTTATTTCTCCTGTTCAATTGCTCTTTCAAAGTTGATTGGAGCTTGGTTGCTTGAGCTAAGTATTTGTTTTACATAACCACAGACACAAACACTAATACACATACATTAATGTGTTTATTCAAACAAAGATATAAAATTATACATGTTTTCTGAGATTGTAAAACACAAGAAAAACATTATACAATTTCAGAAACCTTCAAATATAAACCAAACTTTTCTTGTGATGTAACACAAACAACTCTTTTCTATTGACTATCATTTCCCTAAACTGCTCTGTTTAGGCCTGTTTAATATTAAGTAAATAAATTATTTCATTACTGTAAATCTTTTTTGTCTGTCTCCAAGTAATATTTTTTGTACTTTATAGAGCAGCCATAAAAACATTTTAGATATCAAAACAACCTTTTTGTATGTTAAACTAGACCTAATTACAACATATTTTCAGTTGCAAGCATTGTTTATGGTGGCAAAACCCCCTCTGACAAAATGATCATATATGGTGACTCGCCCAAAAAGTGACCAAAAATGGAAAATATAAAAAAATTAAAAATTAAAGTAGAAAGTTAAATAAAACATAAAATTAAAAAATAACATTCCATAAAATTAATAGTTACAAAGAAATGATATTGACAAAAAAATAACACCTCTGGTTTGATTTTAAAATTTATTGTGCAGGCTAGTTTAATGGGGTGTGGTATGCCTCAAAACAGTTTCTATCTTTGTTCAAGCACAAATGTACTTTGCAAAGCTTGCAGACCAGATTGGTGCGGATTATGTTGTCTTTGTGGCTACAATATTTGCATGTGACTGACGGGTTAATGCCAATATAATATAATATAATATATATATAATAAACATATTATAAAACTATTAATATAGTTAAACTAGGTATTAAATTACATTGATTTGAATAAAAAACTTTTAAACCATATGTAATTTTATATCTTTCCTTGTTTTGATATTCAAATTATTCAGCATGATGTGTCGTAGTAGCTGACATCATCGCTGTCAGGGGAAAAAAGTCACCTTTCGGAATGAGCAAAATCTCGGTCCAAGACAAGACATGTATATAAGCTGTGATTGGTAATTTACTTTTATTAACTTACTGGTTTGGACTTTGTGAAGGTCCACTCTGGGGTGGCGAGAGTGCCTGTAGGTCATTGGGGGAGTAGCCACCATCACTGCTAATATCTTTGTAAAGCCTCTTATCACTCCCAGTCATTTTGCAAGAATAACTTTCCAACCTGAAACAAAAAGAAAAACAACTCACTATTACATCTTTGTTATTTTTAAAACACATGTAGCAGAACAGTCTGGTAGGGGGGTTGGCGAGAGAGATAAAGCCTTCTGCGTGGTAGTACAAAAAAGCAAGTGGATTAGAATAAATTTTATTTGGAAAAAGGTCTCCCCGGAATGTAGGTCAACATGGAGATGGCAGAGCTTTGAACAACAGGTGGATTTGCTGTGCTCTGATTGGCTGAGAGACAAATGGAAAGTTTTGAATTTTGGGGGTGATTTGTCAGTTGAGAGTTAGCCGCTGACTGCAAGTGTGTAAGGTCTTGGACATTGTGACTGCTACTAAGATGAGTGGCAGTTGATGGGAGATGACAGAAGGTGGAAGAAAGGAAGGACAAAGGGTAGATGTAGCAAATAGTAATTCACTTTGTTGTTTTCGCATTTTTATCGGGCAGTTTATAAAAACTGCAAATAAATCGAATTCCTATATCACCTATTTTTCACATTGTCTCACTATCTTTTGATATGAGTAACCTTCCCATTTTCAGCCGTGACCCAACGATCTGGTGGACTCGAACAAGAACAAACGACCGCTGTCCACACCTCATTAGAGACTGGAGTTTCCACACATTGCTACATATGCTGCATCCAGTGGTATTTTTTTTCTTCCTCTTTCATTTCAACTAGAATACCGCAATTTAACAGAATCACAGGACAGAGTGTTACAGTCTTGTGTTAATGTGTGAATAGAAGTGCGGTCCTACCTATAGAACTAGTAATATTGCTTTATTTTTGTATCTCATCAGGACTTGAGACAGTGTCACGCCTGTCGTACCAGGGATGGTAGAAAATAGGACGATCAGAGATCTTCCCCGGGACAGTATATATGTATACTTTTTATAACCCTCTCCCTCTGTATATATTTGTCTGTTTCAGATACAACCCTGTGAAAGCAGTGACCATGTGGTTGAGTGGTGGCTGCAGGGCACGGAGACCTCAGTTAAAAAAAATGAGTACTGAGAATGAGACGCACGATTTGGATTCTCCAATTTATTTGTTCTTAATTCTGTGTTTTTTACAGTTTACTAGGGCTGCAACTAACAATTCTTTTCATTATTGATTAATTGTTTATAAAATGTGTTCTATGTGTTAATCACTGCTACCAAAGGTTTAGGTTATTCATGTGTTCACACATATTTAATTTAATTATTTGTTGTATGTATCTATGTATCCGTACTTCGCTCAGCACTAACCAGTCATAGTAGAAACTTGAAAGTTTGTGCATGTGCATACACACACTTCTCAATGCAATGAGTAGGGAAAATGTTTTGTTTTTTTGAAAATTCGCCCCCAAATAGGTTTTTAGAGGTGGTTCAATTTTATCTATCTATCCAACTGGACTTCGCCCGGCCCTAACCATTCATAGTAGAAATTTGAAATTTTGTACACACACTCGCCTCAATTAATAGGGAAAATGCCTTTTGTTTTTTTTTAAATTCCCCTCTAAAATAGGGTTTTAGTGGTGGGTTCAATTCTCAATGTAAGCTTATGCTAAATTGGTCACTAGTTTGTGCCTGCTTGTTTTTTTTGAAAATTCAGACATTTTTTAATTGATCACCCCCCCAACACATCATATCTGGGTGCCAGTGATACAAACGTTGACGTGTCATTTGACGTACTGCATCGAACTGTGTCGTTCCCCCCCCTCCCCAGAAAATTCTAGTAGAAAAACACTGACAGAGTTTCGATGCAAGGAGTTCAACGGCACGTCAATGTTGTAACACTGAAACGATTCCTTCAAGGGGACACTTCCTCACTTCTCACCAGCAAGCTATCACAAACTCCAAATTGCTATGACGTTATTCACAGTATAAGTCCCAAACACAATTCGAGCGTGGCTTCAGTTGGCGAGTCAAAAGCGAACTCCCGAGCTCTTTGCTTTGCTGTACCTCAAGCAGGTCATTTCCTCGGGTGAGTCCATTTCCACTTTGTCACCACAAAAATATATTAAAGATTTTCCAAGCACTAGGCCAGGGGTCGGCAACCTTTTTGCCAATGTGGACCGAATCAGGTATTAATGAGTGGATGGTTGGCCAGATAAATGAATATAGGATTTATCCAATTATATTTTGCTTCAAATCAACGAATAACGTATACTAGAAAATCATTTGTGCTTAACCAAAAATGACAATTAGTAATCAAAGAACTCAATTTAGTCACATTTCATTTCAATCAAGGCATCTTTTGAATCTAGTAAAAAGACAATTTTTAAAACATAAAAAGTAATTATAGTATCCCAATATTCGCTTGCAGGCCAGATCTGGCCCGTTGGCCGTAGGCTGCCTATCCCTGCACTCCCAAAAGAACAAACAAACAATTGGTTTTTTTCTCTCCGCACTTTGAATGCAGTCAAAATCCGAGTTGCCAAATTAGCAATTCTTTGGCTAGATCTGGCTGATTTTTTCCCCCTATTCAGCTGATAAAAATATACGATAACCAAAAATCTGCCCCATTTAAAAAACTTTAAAAAATTTAGTAAGTTTAATAAAAGTAAATGTACAATTTTTATTAATTTGGTCTGGAGTCTTGGTGTATGGTTATTTTATTTGGTAAGTGAGCTCTAAATGTGAACATATAACATTTTTAGCTATAGATGAAAGAACCCTTAGTCTAAAGAGTTTTCTTGTAATACTGAAAAGCAGAGCATCACCAACTAGGCATTTAAGTTAGAAGCTCAGGTCTCTTGGCTGCTGCCAAACAACCAGCAAGCCCTGAATTAAGGAATACTTTCCTTCTAAGTGAGTCTATATTAACAAACAACTTGGCATAAAACCAGAGGCCTTGTGGTTCCCAGCCTGCTGATCTAACCACTGAACCAAACTAGTTAATACAAATGACATTTGACTATGTTGCCAAGAAGGGTTTGGTGTTTATAGCTAAAACTGTCTTTAAAAATGGCTAAATTTTTCATCTATAGCTAAAAGTGTTATATGTTCACATTTAGAGCTCACTTACCAAATAAAATAACCATACACCAAGACTCCAGACCAAATTAATAAAAATTGTACATTTACTTTTATTAAACTACCTTTTTTTTCTTTTTTTAAAATGGGCAGATTTTTGGTTATCATATATTTTTATCAGCTGAATAGGGGGAAAAAAATCAGCCAGATCTAGCCAAAGAATGGCTAATTTGGCAACCCGGATTTGACTGCATTCAAAGTGCGGAGAAAAAAAAACAAACAATTGTTTGTTTGTTCTTTTGGGAGTGAATGCTGCTAACAAGGAGAGAAAGCAGCGTTACTCATGATATTTTCAGATTTTACGTCACAGCTCACGTAAATAGTTGGGGGGGGGATCCCATTTTTGTAAGGAGGGGGTATTCATTTTTCTAGTGCATCCTGTCTGATGAATAATAAAAAGTTTTAAGAGGGGGAAGCAGAGAGTTAGGGGGGGGGCACTACACCAAGGAAAACATTAGTCACACCTAGTTTTCCATTTTAGTTTTTCTAAGACTTCAAGGCCATACACCTTTTTTTTCTCAACTGACATGTCATACTACACACACACACAGTTAGGTGTAAACTATTTGCTCAATGCCAAAGTAAAAAAAAAAAAACCCAATTACAACCACTACAAAGTTATTGGTTTTAGAAGATAAAAGAAATAAGGTGCTTCTTTGCTATCTGCCACTCATATTCAGCAGAGGGCCTAGAGACTGCTACTTGATTAACAGGGTGTTACTGTTAGCCAGTGTTCTCACTAGAAACCTAATTCCAATTTCCCAATTAAGCTGAGCTCTGTTTTGATCCACTTGGCTTTTTACAGAATGCAAAAACATGGACCTCAGAAAACTTCCCAACCCTATAAAAACGGTGGGGAAATCAAATTCCCCGGCTAACACCCTGATTAGGGTGGGGCAGTGGTTCTTAACCTGGGGTTAAAAATGTCACCAAAATATTTATTTTCACATCTCATGTGCCAACATTGCAGACATTCCTGTTGTACCACGTTAGGGGTAGGGGTAGGGTTATGGTTATGGTAATTCATGACCACAATCAGTATGAGATGCAAACCCGTCAACCATAGTCCACTTTGTTGACCCAGTTACTCATGCCTATAATAACTTGGTTGGTTGAATGCTTGTGGAATTACTGCTTGCAATTCACTTAACCTCAGACAACCAAGTTGAAAAGAGATAGATATGTTTTTGCTTTCATTGTAACACCTACAATTGTTTTTAAATAAATTAACCCATTAACTGCAGAAGGTGGCAAGTGTAATAGTTATCCATTGCAAGATAACAGCCCTTGTCTATTGCAAGATAATCTATTGCAAGATAATCTATTAGAATAGAACAGAATTGGATATTTCCGTGATTCGCATGGGTTAATAATTACTGCTTGTAATTCGGGAACTCAGTCATTGGAGTATGAAAATAAAGCAATCCTACAAGCTCTGTAGGAGGGACCACACTACTTGTACCGGAATTCTAATCTTATTTCTCCATCATGACATTTTGACACACATTTTGTCTGATCAGACAATCAAAAAATAGTTCCATATTTTAAATTTTTGCTTTTATCAAACTTGTTTCAACTGTCAAACAAAAGATTTTGTTTAACCGAATACCCATCCTACAGACGGGTCATCAGCTTTTATAACTATGTTAGAAATGTGGACAGAAATTCTCGAACAGATACGGTTTAGGCAAGGAGAGGGGGGGGGGATTCCCAAAAGCTTTATGAAGAGTAGTTCACCTACTGCATTTCTACTAAATACAATAACAAATCTCACTAAATGTTGGAGGCGGCCCTTCAAGAAGCCAAGCTCCCAAATCCAGCTAGGCCGCTGCATACCTCTACAGAATCATCTGGGTTTTTAAAAGTTCCGTTTTATTGAATTCCCGGCTCAATAAAATTGTAATTTTAAATATATTGTTGACTCGACAACACCAATAAATCTAAAACGTTAGGAATTTATTTTGTTTTTTTTATCTTGATTTTTAAAATATCGTTTGTTCTGGTCACACAAAAAGTGCTGTTTTATTGTTCATTAGCTAGATGCTCACCAGTGAAATCGTTTAGCCTGGAGCAAACGCTGACCCCACAATATTATTAATCAGCAAATTACCCAGATTCTTTTGCATTCTTCAAGTTAGCACATTTTAGTGCTACCATAATTCAATACCACTGGCTACAACACACTGTTTATCTGATAGAGTGTGTGTGTAGGGGGGGGGCATACTTCACGCAAATTTATACCGGAAATCATTAGTCAGAAAAAATAGGTCTGAGAGAAAAATAATTCATGTTTGGCCACTATTTAAGTTTTATTTTTTATCTAGGATGCGTAGTTCTAGAGTTATAAGAGTACAAACATACATACCCATACAAACATTACATGTAAATTTTAATTGTCAACAATTACTTTAAAATATTACATATTTTATTACTATAAATCAAATGTGACTTTTTTCCTAGCCAAAATTAAGACTTATAAAACGTGTTTAAAACTTCTGACTATGTAAAACATTAAACTATCAAATCTAGCAGGAATTTTCATATAAGCTTAAAATC
>VCCN01004266.1:17202-31720 GCA_006491835.1 Architeuthis dux | reverse complement strand
TGTCAGAACACATGAATAAACTAAACCCAGCATTAAACCAGTAGCAGTGATTAATTAAGATGAAGACTAGTCAAATTTAATAAAAATTATATCCATGGTTTTACTTTCAGTTTTTCTTGGCCTGCAAGTCCAAAGAACACTGCCAATCTGGCCCATTTACAAAAAAAGTTTGCCCACCCCTGGTTTAGCTGACTGGCAATGGGACAAAGTATAGGGAGAGTGGGATTCATGGTTTTTTTCCAGTATGTTAGGGCAAAAATAGCAAATCTTATAAAAAGAAATGTGGCTCTTACCAATTCTTCACAAGTTTCACAGAATGCGATTGTGTTCAGTCCTTCTCCGTGAACTTTGTAACATTCCTTGCATTCTCGAGTTGCTAAGCTACCACAGATTACACATTCTCGGGGACCTGCAGAAAGCGAGAGAAAGAAAAACCACAATAAAAAAGGAAACCCTGCAAGCTGCAATGCTAGTACCCTTCATCACATATACTTAGTAGCCATGCAAGAGATAGAATGTAAAAGTAGTTTTCTTTCTCATGATCACCTGTCCAAGCAAAATCCCTGAAATAACTGATATAAATTTTTTTAGATGATTTTCACAATTATTATTACTAATCCATGACCCATCACTTCACTGACGGTTATCATAATGTAGTAATATGACCCCTATAGATAGATAAGTAGATAGATAGATAGAATAAGTTTAAATGCGTATATTCAAAATCATGCAGTGTATATAAAATGTGTTTGTTAGGCCAGGAATTAGGATGAGGGCTATACTGACATATGGTAAACAAAATGAATTGTTTTATTTGGTTGAAATTGAAAAGTAAGGAATGTTATTAAAATGAAGGTTTTCTTTTGTTAAAATAACAAAAAAAAACAAATTACAGACTGAATCCTGATTATGGAATGCTGTACAAGAATTTAGAATAACAATAAAATGTCGGCTGATCTGGCTAAAGAATTTACTGACGCAAACAAAAAAATAATGTAATGTTTTAACGTCACGAAAAGATCACATGTTAAAAATGGGCGATAAGTAGGGTTGAAAAACCCAGAGAGAAAGGAGGAGGGGAGAGAGACCAGGACTAGCTGTCCAAGGCTAGGACTTGTGTCTGCGGCCCTGCCGCCCCCTCCACAATCAATCGAACAGTAGTGAAAATAATTCTTTTATCATTCCTAAGTTATATAATAAAAAACTTGCATATAAATGTTTTGTTCAAAGAAATGACCGAGAACCTAAAAGGAAACAAAAAATTGAACCATTGCGATATTCTACTTGAGAAAAAACTCAAGAACTAATTTTCTTCAAGTTTAATTATGTTTTTAAAATAGAGTGTCGATGTCTGCTTGATTATTTCTCTGATAATTGGCAGAAAAATTAATTTTTTAACCTGTTTTTTCCAATTTAAGATGTAAAATAAAATTATTTTTCAGAAATTTCTAGAATGTTTGGAACTTTTTTGCTAACAATATCCTGGAATTTTCTCATTTCTTCAAAAAAGATCCCTTTTTCTTAGATGAAATTTTAATAAAATGTTATTTTCCTCGTGGAATTAAGCATGTCATTCAGAAACTCAAAAGGGCCGCAGTTTGCCCATGTCTGCTCTAAATGGTACCAAAAAAAGTATTCAACAAAAAGGCAGTCGGCAAAAAGACAAGTCGGCAAAAAGACAAGTCGGCAAAACTGATGTCCATCAAACAGGTTGTCTCGGAATCGACAGCAGGATGAAACTGCTGTTGGATGACTGTGTCGGCGACACGTCATTCTGTTGCATATTTAAGCAGAGTTCACAGATTTGACCCCCACAGGTGTTGAAAGTTAAACAGGATATCGACTGCAAGGTGTGGTCATTAAAAGTGACACAGAGGCCCTTGAAAAAGGCCAGAGAGACACCGGACGCCCTCAGAGAAACATACCACCCAGGCCTGGGAAAACACAAGACCAAAGTCCCTGTTAAAAACAGTCTGTTGTCTCTCTCCCACTCTTCATTCTCCGCCATGACACAATGTATCTTATGAAATAAAAATATATCCTCTTATTTTTATAAACAAGTTTCAAGTTTTCCTTTCTCTTCAAGACTTCCTTTTTCTACGGACCAAGATAGCTATACAACAATTTGATGAAACGACCAAGAACCATTCACTTAATGAGACATTTGTGGAGTAGATAGTGCTTGTTAATAAGAGGTAAGACTGTGTTGGTCTGATGTGCGTCAAACAGGTTGTCTCCGAATCGACCACAGGATGAAACTGATGTTGGCTGTTGGTACTGATTAATTTAACTACCTGAGAGCAAGCCAACGAGATATTTCACCGATTTGATGCTAAACAAAAATACTTCGAACCCAGGCAGTTAAATGTTGGATCTGACATTTACAATGAAATTGTTTTTTTCTCTCAAAAAGATGCCGATCTTTTATTTCAGGTCTTGACTTTGCAGGATAATAGAAATCGTCATTGTATTTTTTTTTTACCTTTTTCAAGAACGTCTGTGATATCCAATTGGAGGCTGGGTATAATTCGGCTGTACATTTTGAAATCTTTACCAAACCTGGGCATTTGGAGAATCAAGCAGGAAGGCATCTAAAGAAGGAAGACAAACAAAAAGAACTGCTTAGAATGATTAATTCTCAAATTCATATAAAAAAATTAAAATGTTAAATCAAAGGGAATAACTTCTGATCAGAGTTACTTCCCTTGCACCATTAGGTAAATCCTTCTTTACAACAACAACAACAACAACAACAACAACAACAACAGCAACAGCAACAGCAACAGCAACAACAACAACAACAACAACAACAACATTCACAAAAGAGTTCATTTTTTGAAAAAGATTCTAGCAAGGTAGGTTGACTTTTAACATCAAAAAACGGATGCATCGTAAGGATTGATTTGACCGATCACCGCTAAAGAAGCTAACTTTTTTTCTTTTTTTTTTACTTTCGTACTAAGCTGGCACGGCAATGACTGAGTTTTAGTAAAAAAAAATGATTATTTTATTTTTTTATTAAATCAATTATTGTTAAACTTTTTTATTCATTTTTGACTACTATTTTAGTTTGTTTAATCACAAGTAAGGCTGACATGGCAGTGTTATTGTTTTGGTATTATAAAAGAAAAGCGATCGATTATTTAATTTTTATTTAGACAAAGTCTTGTAAACCATCTTGATTAATTTTTAACTACTATCTACCTTCATCTTAACTTTCAGTGTTTTTTTAATTACAATTTAACCTGGTTTTAGTAAAAAAGCTATTATTATTCATTAAACCATTTTACACATTTTGTGATTTAAAACTAATAAAAATTAAGATGAGGCTAAATGGCATATCAGACTTACATGTACAAGTTTTTAAGCAAACATAATAAGGACAGCCACAAAAAACAAAACAATACAAAAAACAACTAATAAACTTATAAAGAAAAACAAATAATTGGTAGTTTTGCTATTTACCTTGGAGAGTTTTATATTGGATTGTAAAAAAGACAACTCAAATAACTGCTGAATGGTAGGTAAAACAAGTTGTTCATCTCGCTCTATAAATAGTTGATAGGAATATGACTGCTGGGAGGAGCTGAAAGACAGAAACACAAGGCTTAAAACAAAAGAAAAAAGGACATTGAAAACTGACTCACATCTTGTTGTGTATTAACCCTGTATGGGACAAGTGACCAGTGGCATAGCAAGAGGAGGGGGGGCTATGGGGGGGCAATCGCCCCCAAGCGCAAGTGTGAAGGGGCGCAAAGTCTACAATATATTTAAAAAAGAATCCTGGAATAAAAGTCACTGTAAGAGCAGTTTTGTTTCCTTTTAGGTTCTCTTTTGCCCCCCGGGCGCTGAGACCCCTTGCTACGCCACTGCAAATGACTATATATGATCACCTGAGGACCTGTCAGCCACATGCAAACATTGTAGCCACAAAGACAACATTATCCACACCAATGCGGTCTGCAAGCTTTGCAAAGTACACTTGTGCTTGAACAAAGACAGAAACTGTTTTGGGGCATAACACACCCCATTAAATTAGCCTATTTTTGGCCCGCACAATAACATTTTTAAATCAACCCTGAGGTGTTATTTCTTTTGTCAATATCAGTTTTTTGTATCCATTCATTATATTGAATGGGAGCACGGGGCCAAATCCCCTGGGAACAGTCTGTCGGCTCTCATTGTCTCTTTCCTACTCTTCATTCTACGCCATGACATAATGTATCTTATGAAATAAAAAATATATCCTCATATTTTTATAAACAAGTTTTGAGGCTTCCATTTTCTCCAAGTTCAGGATTCTCCTCCCGTAGACAAAGATGGTTATACAACACCAATATAATAAAGAAAAAGTGGTACTCCTCAAAACCATACCAAGAGGAAATACTACACACCCGAGGAAGGAAGGAGGGTACATGGCTGTAATGTTGTGAAAAACAAACAACGGAAACAAGGAATTTAATTTGTATAAACCACATACAACGATTAAAACAGTCTAACAAAATTCAGACAAATGCTTGGAGAATATTGAACATTAAATAATTGTTCAACATGTTTTTCAGACACTCAAAATCTTTCTTGTTAATCACTGCTACCCACAGCAAGGGTTTATTACTGGGTTTAGGTTATTCATGCGTTCTGACATTTATATGTATCTATGGCGTACAATAGGATAAGGGTTATCTGACATAATGATGCTAGGAAAAGACAATGTGGAGACCTTAACATGTTTCAGCTGAGAAATCCGTCCATTTTCAAATGGCATTCACACACACACACACACACACCAAAATTTTCGACCCTACAGATAAAACCTACCCACTCAGAATTCAAATACACAAGTAAGACATTGTTTCTCCGAACGCCTTTTGAAAACGGATGGATTTCTCAGCTGAAACATGTTAAGGTAATAAATAATTTTTGGCAATTTTTGTCTTTTCCTAGCATCATATGTATCTATCTATGTATCCAGACTTTGCTGAGCCCTTACTGTTCATAGCAGAAACTTGAAATTTTACACACACACCCCTCAATGAGTAGGGAAAATGATTTTTGTTTTTTGAAAATTGCCTCCTAAATAGGTTTTTAGGGTTTAACATGCAATGTAAGTTTATTCTAAATTGGTCATTAGTTTGTACCCACTTGTTTTTTTTGAAAATTCAGACCTTTTTTTAAGTGATCACAGCCCAACAAAAGGCAAAAGAAGTAACTTATTCATTGATTACCCCTTTTTCCAACTTTTTAATTGATCACCCCCAACACAGCATATTATGGATGGCAGGGATTCATAATTTACCTTGATTGATTGATTAATTTATTTAGCGGCATATCAACCCTTGATCGGTCATTTAATGCCGAAATAAGTTTAAAATTCCCCAAAATAGAATCTTGCAACTTTGGTGAAAGAATATTTTTCCTTTTTTAATAAAAATAGAATCAGTTTGAAAAGGATGGGGGAAATGAAAAAATAAAAAAGACTTGGGGGAAACAATTTTTGACAGGGACTTTAATTGTGTGTACCTGAGTTGTAAGAGAGGGTCGGCTCTCATTACTTGGCCCAAAAGGCAGTTGAGAAGTTCTTCTGGGTCTGAAAGAATGAGATAATTGATCAGTTTGAATTATTTAAAAACAAAAGCAAAGTAAAATGAATACAGTAATTAAATTTTAAAAAACCCCAGATTTTCAGCTTTGGCGAAATATATATTTAAAATCAAATTTAAAATATGAGATGCAAATCCTGTTAACAAAGTTAAAAGTTGCGTCCCTTGAACTGGACGGTGTAAGAAAAACTTTGAAAAGTATTTCTCGGCAGAATTGGCCGTAATTCTTATTTCTCCTGTTCAATTGCTATTCCAAGGTTGATTGGAGCTTGGTTGCTTAAGCTAAGTATTTGTTTTAATTCACCACATACACAAACACTAATACACATACATTAATGTGTTTATTGAAACAAAGATATAAAATTATACATATTTTCTGAGACTGTAAAACACAAGAAAAACATTATACAATTTCAGAAACTTTCAAATATAAACCAAACTTTTCTTGTGATGTTTCACAAACAACTCTTTTCTATTGACTATCATTTTCCTAAACTGCTCTGTTTAGGCCCGTTTAATATTAAGTAAATAAATTATTTTGTTACTGTAAAAAAAAAAAGAAATCTTATATTATTAATTTGTCTCCAAGTAATATTTTGTCCTTAATGCCAATATAATAAAGAAAAAGTGGTACTCCTCAAAACCATACCAAGAGGAAATTATACAGACTTAGTCATTTTTAACAGTAAACGAAACGGACGGAAATTTCAAATCTCTATTGCTACATGTGGTATTTCTAAAATGGATTCTGGTGACTTTAGTGATTCGGAATTTGAGGGATTTTCGCATGAAACTACAATTTGCTCAAAGAAATATTTTACAACATCTCTGATGTTGATATAAATGATTTTGATGAAGATTCGAGCGACTCAGAGGTTGAAAATTACGATCTTTTAAACAATGGAAGTAGCGATCACTTGACTTGGACTGATCGCTTGCAGAATGAGGATTTTACGGACATTCCAGGACCAGCTATAAAATTACCTGATACCACTAAGCAGTTTATAGATAATAAGCAATGAATGTTTTGTTTTTTTAAATGATAAAAATTGATAAAAAGATGAACTAAAAAAACGTTCCGTGGACTGATCGCTTGCAGAGCGTAAATACTGATGATTTTACGGCCATTCCTGGACCAGCTACACAATTACCTGATACCACTAAGCAGTTTATAGATAATAATTTATTAAATATTATTGAAAATAAACAACGAAAATCTTTTTAAATATTGATAAAAAAAAAATAATAAAAAAAACACATTTAAATTTAAATCATATGTAAATTTAAATCATGACAAAGCCAATCAATCAATAATAATACCTTTTTCAATTAACTTTTTGATAGTTTTATTTCACCAGACTTAGAAATGATACGTTGGGAATAATCACATTTAGTATGCATACATTTAATATTAAAAGAGATATAGCAATTTATTTATTGCCCACTGTATTTTTTTGGTCAGCTACAGGCTGTTAGATTAGTTTCTGGGCACAAGGCACTTTGTTAGATAAAGGCAGGCAGGGAACTCATCAAATTTGTCTCTTAGGGAGGAAATAGTTAATAACTCATTCAGCTTTGTTTTGGTTGTACTGCTTCTCCCCATAAAACTTACAAAAACTGGCCAAGATGATCAAGAGAATTTGTTAGGATTCCATTTACCTTTTTCTTCATTCATCATCCCAGGCATGGATCCAATTTTGTCCAGCAAAGCTCGTAACTTCATGACCTTATCTGCTCGGACATAATTATATCTGCAAAGCAAGAAAAGTTTTTTTTAAAAAATTACATTAGCTCCTCAACAAGAAAAAAAAGGTGGAATGATATATCCTGAAACAAAGAAATACAAATAAAAACCTATGACAAGATGAAACTACATTTCTCTATTTTACAAGATTGTTCCGAAAAGATATTTTACAAGATTGTTCCGAAAAGATGATTCACATTTGAACAGAGAAGCAGTTAATCAAAGGGATAAATATACTTGAAATAGGCTTTTAATTCCGTCATTAAGCCAGCCTCAGTGTAGTTGGGCTGGGTTTAAACTAATAAGAAATATGGTAGTTCAATTTGGTATGTCCGATATCAGAACAAAGATTATTTTTTTAAATATTGATATTCTCTAACACCAGTGGAGGGGTGGTGGTGGTTGTTGTTGTTGATGATAATGATAATGATAATGATTATTATTATTATTATTATTATTTCTTCTTCTTCCTTATTTCTTCTTATTGAATTGAAAATCACTTTCTTTTTCTCTGCAACTATGTAAAAAGTGTTGTCAATTGTTCTTAAAAACGGCTGTATTTGTTTAATGAAATAAATGAAAGAATTAAGACCAAAGAAAGAAAAAAAAAATCGGTTTTATTTGAATATACTTGAATAGATATAAAATATTGATATTCTCGGATGTGACCGTCTTTTCCCATAAGATGTTGAAAATGGCCTAAACAGCCGTAACATGTACACCAGAAGACATACACCAACACACAAGATGGAACTACGTTCATAAAAATGTTAATTTTAAAAATTTTAATTTTTTAAAAAAATTTCTGAAGTTTTAGAATTTTAATATTTACAACGTTTAGAACACTGAAATTGAAAATATTTTTCATTTTCATAGTTTATTGTTATTCAAAGTTTAAAACTTAAATATTACATTAATACCTTAGTTAGCACTCTAGATACGTTCCTAAAAAAGTGCTGTGCTAAATGAAACAGCGCTATACAGGGGTCATTATAACATAGCATAAATTGCATGTCCAGAGGAGTTGGACTTTCCTGGTCTGGAATCAGAGTTGTTTGTTTCCTAGACTGGTTACCAACCAAGGCTGAAGAGCCTAGGTCTTCCCTGCTATTTACCTGTAGCCTTTAAGCCTTTCCCAAGGGCATTAGTGCAAAGGGAATGCAAATGGCCTCAAACAGAATTTGAACTTGGTTCCCGTTTCTGTGCTGGTAACGGTCATGCCACACTGGCCTCAACTCCATGCCAACTACAGAACTTAAATGCTGATTCAAAGATCTTGAAAGAAGGAACTCTGATTTTGATTTGAGTCAAACGGCCCCTTCCTTCAAGAGAAAGAGATCAGTCTATAAAGTACTTGTAAAATCCAGAGTACATAGTGTAATGGTTAGCACATCTGCCGCAGAAGGTCCCGAGTTCGATCCCAGTATGAGCGAAGAGTGTGGAAAACTCTTCATTAGGACAAAGTTTCCCTGTGCAATCAGCAGATAATTGAGTACACTAAGCTGCGTGATTAGGGTGGAGGTATCCCTTCGGTGGACTTGCATCCTGCCAAGGTGGTGGTCATAAAAACTTGTAGGAATAAAGACTTAAAACTTGCAAGGATCACTAAGCTGACGCATGCAACATAAACCGGGTCTTTGTCACATTGGATGTTGTATCTGAAGAGACAGACGCTTTACTTTTACACAAGGCATTGCAGTGCTGAGTTTGAAGTTGTTTTGATCAGCGGTTCTTGAGAAATCTAATAGAAATAAATAAAAAACTACAGATTATAGATCTTTATCTAAAATTATAGATCTAAATTTAGATCTAAAATATCTAAATTAGCAATAGATCTAAATCTAGATATAAAATATCTAAATTAGCAACACAAAAAAAGTAAATCGAAATACTTCGAAACCGTAGTTTTGCATAACAGACGGAAAATTATTTCACAGGACAATTATGGCAGGCTGCTCCACACACCATAAAGTTCAAAACATGCACCTCTGGAAAGGGCACTGCCCTTGTCATAACCTCTGGATGACAGGAGTTGGTGTGTGCTATTTTTAGAAGTACTTCCTGCTTGTCTAGACAGTTGACCTTGGTGTCAACCTCAGCGTCTCAAATTAGCTGTGCTTTTAGGTAAAATCACCAGCCAAGAATAAAGAATAAAGTCCTGGTCTCAACCAGACTTGTGAGAATCATTAAGCTGATGCCTGCAAAAGAAACCGGGACTTTGTCACCGGGCTCCATACTCCATTGGGAGTTGTCTCTTAAGAGATGGGACGCTTTACCTTTTTTTTTTTTTTTTTTTACATTAGTCATACAGATATCTGCAACTCTAAGGAGGATTGGAAAAAAAATGGTGAGAATTACTTGCGGAGAGGATAAACGATGCCTTGTGCTAGCGTCTTTTGAACTTCTTCGTATTCTTCAACGTCCCCTTTGGTCTTCTCCCGGAAGAAAATACTGTCCATCACAGTTGTGAAGTAAAACATGCTGAAAAGGACGACGTCCAGGTAACACGAATTGTGGTGACCCTGAATGCCTTTATTTTTACCACAGAGTAAATCGTCATCAAACTCTTGTGGCGGTTGTACCACTTCGGATATGTCAGGAGTTTTCAGATCTCCAAAGCCTGGGAAAAAAAAAAAGAGAAAGATTTTTTTCAAAGGAAAATTCTAACAAACTACAGGTCTGGTTAGTCACTCAATAGAAACTGTCACGAGACCAACGTCTTTTGGCAGCATGCCATGTTGGGGGCGATCAATTAAAAAAATTGGAAAAAAGCGTGATCAATGAATAAGTTACTTCTTCCGCTTTTTGTTAGCCAATAATCACTAAATAAGCGTGAATGCAGCCGGACACAAACTAACGGACAAACTTAACATAAATTTACATTGTAAATTGAATCCCCACTAATAACCTATTTATTTAAAACAAAATGTTCTAGACATAATAATAATAATGTCTAATGTTTAAATTTTTATCCCTCTAGCTCCTTTGGGGAGCAAGAATCAAGGGCCCTTACCCAGGGTTGATCTTTTCTCATCAAAACGTCGGTCCCTTTTACATTTATGAAGATGGATGAAGAAGCCTTTGCCAGGCAGACATTCAAACACTCTTTTTCCTTCAAAGAATCCTACATTGCCACAAATTATTTCTTCTTCCTGGAAAAGTAAAAATAGAAGAACAATAAAAAGATCAATACAATATTTAATTAATTTTTATTTTCATAGTTAATTTATTTTTAAATTTTTTTAATTATTGGATGAAGTATTGTAACAGTATTATTAATTTTTGACTAGTTTTTACCTTCATCTTAATTTTTAGTTGCTTTTTATCAAAACTTTAACCCTTAAATTTGTGAGTGGGGACTTTATTCGGCTTTCAGAGTTACTAGGATCTAGATCAGGCATGGGCAACCTTTTTCGAACAGCGGGCCGCATGAGATATTGCTAATCATAAACCGGGCCACAAATTCATTGTCAGAATATTTTTTAGAATGTTAGAATGTTTTTGAACTTTTTTGCTAACAACATAGCTCGCATGCACCATTTTGCTGAGCTCTGTTTGCCTTTTAGAAAAAAAAACGTATTTAGTCTACTGATCTGTTTCAATTTTAAGCTTTCTGATATCTCCTTTAAATTTATGTCTAGTTGTGTAATGACACTTAACGTTAAATTCTTTAAATGTGGAGAGAGATTCAGAACATATTAGACACCTTGGTCTGTTTTTTTACTTCAACAAACAAGTAATCATTTGTCCAATTATCCTGGAATTTTCTCATTTCTTCAAAATAGGTTCCCTGATTTTTAGTTTTTTTCAGATTAGTAATTAATGACAACAGAGGAAGGAAGTTTTATAACTGAAAAACACAAATCTACTCTAATAATGATTTTCTTGGTTGCTGTCCGTAACACTGGACCCTTCCACTGAGAGGTTAAAATTTTGCTGAAGAGAAAATACTTCCTACCCGCTGTTTCAAACTATGCACTCTTCCCAGTATTATAAATTCAGTATCTTTTTCTATAAAAATTAGACAAAAACAAAACAAATCTCTTCTATAGTTTTGAGAAGGGTCATTAACATTCAAATAGTTCTTCGGATGATTGAACTCCTTGTTGTTGTTTGTGTTAACACAACGTTTGTGCTGATCCATTCTTCAGCCTTCTTCAGGTGTAATATCCAAATGTGATGGGGTAAACGGAGGTTTTTAACTTCAAAGGAGGCAACCCTTATAACGTAGGATTCAAGTGTTTCTTTAGCCTTGCCTTGTCGGGTTTGGGCTTGTTGAGTAGCAGAAGCCACATCAGGTTGAACTCCACACTTGTCTGGCTAGAATATATTATTTGAAGAACTATTTTAAAAAAAGGGGAGTTCAATTATCACTGAGTGCTGCTTAATCTAAACTTAGTAAATATCAAGTATATTCTGCTTCAGTATTTACAGTGTATATACAGCTTAGTTTGACACAAGGCCATAGCAGTGAGGCACCCAGTAGGATCGAACTCATTACAATAGTAATGGTCAGCATTACTAGATTATTGTGAAACTAATTATTTCATGAAATTACTGAAATTAGGACAGTGCCCGTTCGATAGATGCATATTTGGAATGGACCAGACTTTATTGTGCATGTAGAGCAGCCTGCCATAATAGTCATGTAAAATAAATTCCTGTCTGTCGTACAAAACCACAGCTTTGATGTACTTCAGTTACTTCTCTTCAGTGTTGTCAATTTAGATAATTTATATCTAAAGATAAAAGATCTATAATCTGTAATTTATTTATTTATTTCTATTAGGCTTCTCAAGAACCGCTGATCCAAACAACTTCAAACTTGATGCTGCAATGTCTGATGTGCTGATTAATATATATGAAGAATATCAACTTTGTACAATGTCCAGTTGTTGAGTTTTCTCGGTGAATACATACCCACCGAGATTTCTTCAATTATAGTTAGATATTCTGTTCAATCTTACTGTAACACACACACACACACACATGTACAGTAAACCCTCGCTATAACAGACTAATTGGGGGGAGGGGGTTGTCTTTAAAGCCGAAAGTTTGTTACACCCGATGGTTGCCCCTCGTTTGGTAAATAAGAAGAATGTTCGTTGTGTTTATCTAACTTTGTTCAGTAAATAATAAAAAGATTTGTTATGGTCCATGAATTCGCCTCATTTATTAAACTTTGTTCAGTAAATCTGAAGTCAGTTCGGATGGATCCACATGTTCGTTAAAGCTGAAATTCGTTATATCAAGCAGGGTTTGAAATTAACATTGTCCTGGGGATGGTAAAAATGTGTCCAGGACAAACAAATATCTTCCCGGGATGTCTCTGGGACGGAAGTGATTTAAAAAATAACTTCCATGCCGGAGGCATCTGGGGATGATATTTCTTCTTTTTTTTTTCTTTTTTCTAAAAATTTGGTGAGGATTGTTCTTGTCATTTTGTTATTTTTGTTACGGTAGAAAAACAAAGTCAATTCCAGGTTTGGACTGGAGTTTGACAATTATTTATTTCCTCAACATTTTAATGGTGTTTTTATTATGCTACTAACAACTAACTATCGAAGATAATAGCAGAGTAAAGAAACAACATTTTGATTTGGGGACTGTTGCCATTTCCTTTCGGAACGGTTAAAATTGTTTTTTGGGACGGTTTACAGTCACTTTGGGACAGTTAAAATTGTTTTTTCGGGACGGTTCTGGGACGATTCCGGGACGATTCCGGGACGGTAGTGAAAAAGGTTTGTCTGGGGCTGTGATATCAAGGTTCTTTATACCGAAGGTTTACTATATATGAAAAAGTAGAAAGACTTACCATTTCCAGACCGACAATCCAACCTAATTTCTCATGATTGTTCATCCATCGGATGAGACCATACAACTGTTTGTCTTTAAATGGAACTTCGACCATGGAACCGACTTCCAGGGTGTGGTCGATTTCCTGACACTTTCGGCTCGTAGGCACCACCATGGGTCCAGAGGTGGAATAGAGTTGATATTTTTCATATTGCTGTTGCTGATAGGGGGCTGTTGTGGAGAAAACTTCAAAGAGAAAAATAAACATGACAATGACAAACAAACAATCACTGGTATTTTCTATAGTTTTGAGAAGAGTCATTAATATTCAAATGGTTCTTCGGCGACCATCTTCCTCTCTAGGAACCTAAACCTGACAAGACAGAAACATCCGGGTCCTGTGCTATAAGGGTTATCCACTTTAAACATAACTTCTGTTTAACCCGTCATACTCAGATTTTACACCTGAAGAAGGCCGAAGAATGGATCGGCCGAAGTGTCCTGTTTACAACACAAATAACAAAAAGGAGTTCAATTGTCTGAAGAACCATTTGAATGAAAAAACAATCACTGAATTTGAATAAACATTAAACACTATTTCAGGTTTTAGCCAGCCAAGTGTGGTGGTAAAAAAAAAATAGGCAGTATGTTTTAAACTGCAGAAATTTAATTAATGTATAAATAATAAAAAAAATTAAAAAAATCAACACTGAATAAATCAAGTCTTTTATTATACACTTTTTGTTATAAGTAGCTATCTCAAAAAATAAAAACAAAATAAAAACTTAAGTTTGAAACATTCAACTTTTCTCCTTAGTATATTTATTGAACAGATATATTTTGGCGTGTTTTCAATGTTCTGTAGACAAACTCTACTCAAATTCTCTTTGAATTGTATGTCTTGTATACATTAGAAACCATCAACCCAAACTGTCAGCATAGGTTTCTTCAGTTTTTAAATGATTCTGGCTATCTTTGTGCCCATCACGTTTGTTTTTTGAAAATTTGGACTTTTTAGTGATCCTACAAAAGGTGAGAGAAGTAACTTATTCATTGATAACCCCGTTTTTCCAATTTTTTAATTGATCACTCCCAACACGGCATGCTGCCATAAGACGTTAGTCATGTAACAGTTATAAATAAATGTTCTGTTACTTGTGAGTACATCTGTACACTACACGTACATGTACGTTTATATGAATGGCTTGGCTTCGCGAACAAAGATTTTGGGAATGGTTTTCCACAGCATTAGGACCATAGACGGTGGGGCCTATGTGCGGAGTAACCCTCCAGCCTAAGCAATGTAGTTTTACAGTGAAGTGCGACTTGCCCAGAGTCGACCCAACCCTTTAACCAAGGGTTTACATCCTATGGACCA
>VCCN01004253.1:889121-909222 GCA_006491835.1 Architeuthis dux | reverse complement strand
TATATGTCAGTAATTTTATCAGAATAAAAATAAAACTTAACAGAAAAGGAAGATAAACTATAATTTTAAATAATTTAATTCTACAGAGACATACTGTCTACTATGAACGAAGCAATGACTATTTTTGGAAATTTACCTTTGGAGAGGCTCATGATTAAAGCTAAACTAACAAGTGTGGTTGTATACGCATGGTCTATCTTTAGTAAAATAAAACACAAAATTCAAGACATTAGGATTTTTCCAGATTGAGTTCATCAATTGATATTATTTTCAATCAATCAGACTGAAAACGATAAAATATTTCCATAGATATTGAGCAGAATACCATTTTTTATATACAAGATGGAAACACACACATATATATACATATTAGCAAGGCTAATAATCACTATTTTTATATCAAAACACCTATGACTAAAAATAAATACATCTAAACCCAAGCTTAGCTATTATTTCTTAGTCTCAGTTAGTCAAAATCCTAAAAATGTTAGTCTCAGATCTTGTTTGCCCCCCACTGATGTATACAGTTTAAACAAGACAAGATTTGTTTTAAATTGTTAAATTTAAATTAAAAACAAAATTATAAATGGATGTACGTCATACATAAAATCACCTAACACCATCAACAATTCATCTAAACACTGATATTATACCAATCACTAAATACAAAAAAAAAAATAATAAAAAAAAAAAAAATGACTGAGAGATAGTTGGGGGTGTCTGAACTTTCAATAATTATTATTTTCAATACCCTATATAAAATCACTTAATAACAAATGACCAAAATAGTAGTCCAATGTGACCAAGCAATGGCACCTACAGAGAGCACCACGAATTATCATATCTACACAACACAATGTAAAAACCAGATAATTGACTCTACCTGACAGAGCAACATATTGTGATCCATGCAATGTAGACTCCATGAACCGGCTTGTACTTGCAGTACCTATTGTAAACATTCCACTTCCAACAGGTATTAAAATATAACCAGCTATCCACAGTCATCAAGATGTAGCTGTTGGCATCCGTGGTGGCTGTCTTGGGTGGAATTATTGAAACAGGTTGTTGTCAGTGGCTCGGTACAGTTGGTCCAGCACGGACAACACTTGTACATATGTTGGTTAGAGGAGTCCAGGCTTTAGCTGTCAGCCGCACCAGTCTCTTGCACTTAGTGGCGAATACAGTGAAGGTAGCAACAGCAGTTATAGTAGTATCATCTATTCTAGCAATAAGGCGAGTAGCAGTATTAGTAGTTGTGCGATTAAGTATTATAGTAGTAGTCGTAATAGCAGAGACAATAGTTTTACTAATAAGCTGTAATCGTTTTTGAATTAGAGGTAAAATATATAAGTTAAAAGTACATCATTTTTGTAATGTACCAGGACACAGAATAGCTCGTGTTAAATTAGTTGTGGAAAGCTTGAACAAAAAAGATTCCTTTGAGAAGAGAATGAATTTACAACAATTTCTGCTATGCCATAATAGTTGTTTCTCTTGCAGTTTTTTCTTCTTTTTTTTTTTTTTAAAAATCACGCAATAAGAAAATTGGGGTAAAAGTTAAAGCAAATGGTAAAAGTTAAGTAGTGTGGTCCCTCCTACAGAGCTAGTAGTGCTTTATTTTCAAATCTTATACATAATTATTGTGGTCCTGAAATACCTAACCCTAACCATGTACAGGTATGTTGGCAATGTTTTGATTGTATATTGTTGCAGATTTCTCAATTTCTTGTAATGTTGTTGAGATCTTTTCGTCCGACGGTTTCCCATTTGCTGTTTGAACATTACATTGAATATTACATCTCTATGTTCAAACAGCAAATGGAAAACCATCAGACAAAAAGATCTCTTTTAGGAAATCTCCCTCCTGAAAATTTCTAAGCCATGGCAGGTCTGTGTAGGGATCAAAAAAACAAAGACAAGGATACTATTTTCTATAGTTTTGAGAAGGGTCATTAATATTCAAATGGTTCTTCGGACAATTGAACTTCTTGTTATTTGTGTTGTAAACACAACGTTTCTGCCAGTCCATTCTTCAGGCTTCTTCAGGTGTAAAATCTGAGTGTGATGTGGCTTCCACTTCTCAACAAATCTAAACCCGACAAGACAAAGACACTGAAACACCCGGGCCATGTGCTATAAGTGTTACCCTCTTTAAACATAACTTGTTTAACCCATCACACTCGGATTTTACACCTGAAGAAGGCCGAAGAATGGATCGGCTGAAACGTGTTTACAACACAAATAACAAGGAGTTCAATCGTCCGAAGAACTATTTGAATACAAGGATACTAGTTCAAATAATTCATTGAATAATGACACTGTTTAATCTCATAACTTAAAAAAATAAATAAACTTAAAATATGGGGAGGAGTATATAGTTTCTTAATTCTTTTAAAATAGAGTGATAATGGTAATTGAAAAAATACCAAATTATACACAAAGCAGACTGTGCAGACATTACCTTAAATATTACATCTCTATGGTCAAACAGCAAATGGAAAACTATCGGACGAAAAGATCTCAACAACTTTATCAAGCATTAAACTCACCACAAAATTTAATCCGAAACTGAGAGCATCAAGTTCTGTGGGGGTGGTGAGTTTAATGCTCGATAAGTTGTTGAGATCTAGAATACAACTTCATAAAGTGTGTCCCCGTGATCTCGTTATCTTTAAGACCAGTTACAAAATGTAATCTGAAACTGAGGGCTTCAAGTTCTGTGGTGGTGAGTATAATGCTCGATAAGTTGTTAATGAGATCTTTTTGTCAGATGGTTTTCCATTTGCTGTTTGACCATAGAGATGTAATATTCAATGTGATGTTCAAACAGCAAATGAGAAACCATCGGACGAAAAGATCTCAACAACTTATCGAGCATTAAACTCGCCACCACAGAACTTGAAGACCTCAGTATCGGATTAAATTTTACGACTTAAAGATAACAATATCACAGAAATAATAACCAAAAATTAGACACAAGTAAACAGATTTCAATAAAGGATACGTACAAGGTATTTTAACTGCTATTATAACGTGTGCAAGAGGTTTTTTCTTTTTTTAATCTCATTCACCAAGGGATATTTGTTGAACTAAGCCAACTTTGATCAAGGACCACATTTATAAACAACTTTGTGAAGAATGAACTCACTATTAATGGCTTGTAAGATTAATGAGCTACCCACTGCTGCTTGGCAGATGGTCATCTTATCTCAAATAAATTTATTTTTTAATGCATATTCATGACTTCAAAATGTATAGTAGCCTATATATCAATATTGTAAAAAAAAAGAAAAGAAATTCATGCCTTTCCCAAGGGCATTATTGTGAAGTGAATGCAAATTGTCGCAGCCTGAGTTTGAACTTGGTTTGTGAATTTCCATTTTCACACACAAGGAGAATTACAACTGTATCCACTAATACTAATTTATCTATCTATATATATAGTAATTTGACAATGCAGAAATGAAAGATTGGGAAAGCGTGTTACGTCTCAAACATATTTATTATTATTACTAAGATAAGCCTGGATGCATTCAGAAGCAGAAAACTCACGTATGCAGTCTGATTACTCACATGTTTTTTCTTTTTTTAATCTCTCATTCACCAAGGGATATTTGTTGAACTAAGCCAACTATGTACAGATATGTTGGCAAAGTTTGGATAATTAATGAAACAATCTTTTTGCACTGTTGCACATTTCTCAATTTCTTGAATTGTATTTAAATAAATTAATAATTACTGCATGTAATTTGGGACCAGTCATTGGAGTATGGGATGTGAAAATAAAGCATTACTACTAGCTCTGTAGGAGGGATTGCACTTTTTTTTAATGGCCCACACTACTTGTACCAAGCAAATATTGTAATTAGAACAAAAACAGTTTAATAGTGAATTTATATCCAAAGAAACAATGGAAGATTTAACCTTTTATGGGGCAAGTGACTATATATGATCACCTGAAGACCTGTCAGACACATGCAAATATTGTAGCTATAAAAACATAATCTGCACCAATGTGGTCTGCAAGCTTTGCAAAGCACACTTGTGCTTGAACAAAAACAAAAACTATTTTGAGGCATACCACACCCTATTAAATTAGCCTGTTTTTGGCCTGCGCAATAACATTTTTAAATCAAGGCGTTATTTTTTTTTGTTAATATCAATTTTTTTGTATCTATTTATTTTATTGAATGTTATTCTTTAATTCTATGTTTTATTTAACTTTCTACTTCAATTTTTTTATATTTTTGGTCACTTTTTGGGCGAGGCACCATATATGATCACTTCATCAGAGGGGGTTTTGCTCTCATAAACAAAAGAATTTCCGAAAACTTGCAACTGAAAACATCCTGTAATTAGGTCTAGTTTAACATACAAAAAGAGTGTTTCATTAATTATCCAGACTAGTATCTTCATTCCAGTTGTTTCAGTCACTTCATTTCAGCTGGTGCATTCTCCGACCTTCCTCAAGCATATACTGCATTTACTAATATTTAACTGTTGAATTCATAAAAAAAAAAAAGAATTTCCAAGGAATTAGTTACTAATTAAAGTTACCTCCCTTTAACTTTTAGGTAAATTTTATTAACCCCCCCCCCCCATTCTATTCATAGAAGAGCTCCCTTATTTTATTTTTTTTATTCTATTCACTGAAGATTCCAGTATCAATAGGAGTGGTATCCAGCAGTTTATAAATTTAAGAGTTAAGAAGACCTGGAACAGAAATCCTTATTTTAGTTTTTGGGGCTAAGTTTTGTCAACCACTCCAGTTAGAACAATTTAGTGAGATAAGTGACAAACATTCGTCTTGTACCTGAGGATTGCTGGATGCAAAATATACCTGATGCATCAAGTGTAGGCAGACCTACCAAGTCTCCTGCATTTCGCCGCGAGTGACTCCTGGATTTTGAAGCCAAGTACCCCCCCCCCACCGCCTGTAATGAATTTGTATGAATCTCCTGCCCTGTAAAAATGTTTTCCCTCCGATTTGTAGAGACCTACCAGCAGTGTTGCCGATTCAGTGCGTTTCGCGCTAGATACAGCACGTTTCTTATTACGGAGCAGTGCAAAAAAGTGCTAAATTAGTGTGTTTACGCTTAAACATTGTGGCCGTTTTTAGTCATTTTTTGGTGGTTTGTGGACATCTTTGGCTATTTAAAAAATATTTAGCACTTTTTTACAGTCAAACTAGTGCGATAATATTTTTTAAATTGGCAACACTGCTACCAAGTCTCCTGCATTTTGTTGATTATCTTGGTTGAAAATTATGTTAAGCTAGGTCTGCAATACATTGAAATAGCGGTTTTAGAGCTTCTAGAGTTAAAAACTTTCTTTTTTAGGAAATCTCCCTCCTGAGAATTTCTAAACCTTTGCAGGTCTGTGTAGGAATAAAACAAAGACAAGGGTACTAGTTCAAATAATTCATTGAATAATGACCATGTTTAATCTCATAACTTAAAATATGGGGAGGAGTATATAGTTTAATTTTTTAAAAATTTCCAATTTATTAAAACAAGGCAGAGTGATAATGATCATTGAAAAAATACCAAATTATACACAAAGCTGACCGGGCAGACATTACATTGAATATTACATCTCTATGTTCAAACAGCAAATGGAAAACTATCGGACAAAAAGATCTCATCAACAATCTTATCGAGCATTAAACTCACCACCACAGAACTTGAAGCCCTCAGTTAGTTCCTTGATCAAAGTTGGCTTAGTTCAACAAATATCCCTTGGTGAATGAGAGATTAAAAAAAGAAGCAATCTCTCACACACTTTATAATGGCAATTAAAATATCTTGTACGCAACCTTTATTGAAATCCGTTTTCTTGTGTCTAATGTTTGGTTATTGTGCCCGTGATATTGTTATATTTAAAGCCAGTAGCAAAATTTAATCCAAAACTGAGGGCTTCAAGTTCCGTGGTGGTGAGTTTAATGCTCGATAAGTTGTTAATGAGATCTTTTTGTCAGATGGTTTTCCATTTGCTGTTTGACCATAGAGAGGTAATATTCAATGTAATGTTCAAACAGCAAATGGAAAACCATTGGAAGAAAAGATCTCATCAACAACTTATCGAGGCATTAAACTCGCCACCACAGAACTTGAAGCCCTCAGTTTTGGATTAAATTTTGTAACTGGTCTTAAAGATAACAATATCACAGACACAAGGACACACACTTTATGAAGTTGTATTCTATTGTTTTTGTATTGACATGAATACCGGTTTATTTATTCAAGTGCGTGCAGTCAATCAGTCAGTCTCTCTCTCTCTCTCTCTCTCTCTCTCACACACACGTACGTGAATTATAAAGAGTGGTCTTCTTGTTGACTACAGAATTCTACATTCTTGCGAAGAGAAAAACCCTTCTAACATAACAACAGTTAATCTAATATGTAAATAAAATCATTTGGAATGAGAGCATTCTCCTCTATGTGTGTGAATGAAAGGCTTGGCTTCGCGAACAAAGATTTTTGTTGGGGTGGTTTTACACAGCTGAAGGACCGTAGATGGTGAGGCCTGTGTGCAGAATAATCCTCCAGCCTGAGCTTTTAAGTACGACTTGCCGACCCCGCCCTTTAAACCAGAGCGGCACGAATAGGAGCAGAGCCCCTGTTAAAGAACACACAAACAGAGGTAACAAAAGAAAAAGATTTCATCATTGTCAAGTCTGGAGTTGACTTTGTTTTCCCCCCGTAACAATAAGAAGAACAGGAACAGGGAACAATCCTCACCTAATTTAGGGGAGTAAACTCTTCCCTGTTTGTCTATCAAATATTATAATATATATATTAAACCAAACTGATATATAAAATTAACATTTCTCTACAGTGATTTGAAATCTCTTACCATCGGAGCTAAACTGACAGGTCTTATATATTTACCAATTTATTCATCATATACACAATACAAAAGTTGCAGTAATCATCTTCAGTCGGAATAGAATTTGGAGTGTAGTTTGACCGTGTAGCCAGGCTTATTATGTTTTAACTTTCTTTATATATACCCTACATGTATATACAGTTTACTTGACATCTCTTTTTCGCTTTTAGGAAATAGGTGAAAAGCAAAAATAGCATTCAGCGTTTCTTTTGCAGTGAGAAGTTATAAAAGCAGGGCACGCCCTCTTCATCTCCTACAACCCCAACCTCTGATGACGTAGCCTAACATACCGCCATCACCATTTTTTGGGTCTGGGAATGCTGAAAAACTTTTCCCATATAAATTAATGTTAATCACTTTTTTGGTTTATGCCATTTTACCTTACAAAAGGTTTTTATAGGGGGATATATATATATAATGACATTTTATTAGTTGAGAACCTATATTTGCCTGGTGCCGGTATGAGCGACTGCTAAACGAGCTCACACCAGCGCCTGGAAAATATAGGTTCTTAACTAATAAATGTCATTATAATTATCATATTCTGTCGGATATAAAATTATCCATCATTTGATTTCATATATATATTAGATATAATGAACAGAAATAATCAGCTCAGAAGAGAGAGAAATGTCACCAAGGGAGTGTACAAACAAGCCACAAGTTAGTGTCATAAACTGGTTGAAATTGAAAATAATAACTGCATTTTGAAGGGGATGAGCTCATCTTTCCTTCATTTCAGGGGAATGACTGCAAAATAGCCAGTCGACTGCTGCTCTCTAAAGAGACTCAAGTTGACTAAACAAGAGAGGCAGAGAGACTTTTAAAAGGTTGCAGGTCAACACCATTCGGAGAGATTCAAGTTTCTAGCAAGAGTTTCAAGGCTGAATTGTCCTCTGGCTGACCTACATTAAACTAAATGTAGATATACAAATAAAACTGTGAAATCAAATGATGGATAATTTTTATATCCGACAGAATATGATAATTATAATGACATTTATTAGTTGAGAGCCTATATTTGCCTGGTGCCGGTGTGAGCAACTGCTAAATGAGCAGCATGAATTGTAAATGTGAATAAAGAAATAAACCCTGTGTGTGGATCGAACTGCGTCCACCCTGGTAGCAACCTTATACACAGGTTCTTCTCTACTGAGTGAACTAACAAAGTTTGTTTCTTTATTCACATTTATGATTTAGGCCGCTCGTTTAGCAGTTGCTCACACCGGCACCAGGCAAATATAGGTTCTCGACTAATAAATGTTATTATAATTATCAAATGAAACTGTAAGAAAAATATTGGGTGACCGAAAGGTTTGTTCGGTTTATTAAGTAGAAATAAAAGATTAATTTTTAAATATTTTGACATTAACTTTATTGAACAACATATTTACTTTTCTATAGTTTTGAGAAGGGTTATTAATATTCAAATGGTTCTTCAGACGATTATTGACAGAGATTATTGACAGAGAATCATGTTGGAAGCAGAGAAAAATCAAAGCAGCAGCTCACATCAAAATGTTGACTAAATGCATTAGCCAGACAAGTGCGGAGTTCAACCTGATGTGGCTTCCGCATCTTAGCAGACCTGACAAGACAAAGACACAGAAACACCCGGGCCCTGCGTTATAAGGATTACCCCCTTTAAAAACAGAACTTCTTTTTACCCCATCACATTCGTATATTACACCTGAAGAAGGCCAAAGAATGGTTCTTCAGAAGGAGCTCATAGTGGAAAACTACGTTCTAATCCCACTATATACATAGGCTCACATTCTTTGGCTGGAGACTGGCCTTTGGTACGGTTAGCAGTGGTCCAGAATCCCACATAATGTTCCTTCAAGTAGAAATGGGTCTGGGTTCTTATGGGTTTAAGTAATCTTTTGGTTAGATCTGTCAGTCTTCATTGTGCATGCCAAAAAACTACAATTCAAAATCTCAAGTATATGAATAAATGTTTTAAAAAAGATTGATTAAATAGTTATGTCTTAAAAAAACCTTGGATGTTTTTAACATTTTGAATAAACAAATTTTAGATTGTTAACCCATAAGAACCCACTGTGACACTGGTGTCACATACAATTTAATTGATCTGTACAGTCTCTTATATAATATTATATTTTATCCTTGATTTTAACGCATGAAGTGTACTAAGTGACATCTACTGAACATCCTGGTGCAGTCTTGTGACTGTGTGTCAATTTGCCTACCTCATATGTCCAAGATTGTTAACCCATAAGAACCCACTGTGACACCGGTGTCACATACAATTTAATTGATCTGCAGTCTTTTATATAATATATTTTATCCTAGATTTTAACTCATGACATTTACTAAGTGACATCTACTGAACATCCTGGTGCAGTCATGTGACTGTATGTCAATTTGCTACCCAAGATCCCACAATGTTCCTTCAAGTAGAAATGAGTCTGATTTCTTATGGGTTAAGTAACTAGTTTACCCGTGCCGTGACGGCATATATGGAATATATGGATACAAATTGCATTTTATGATTCTAATTCTGGATGCATTTCGTTCATTGCTGCCTTTAGTTGGTCTAATTGGCCTTTGATACGATTAGGGGTGGGTCATCACCCTTCCCCCATGATTCCTTGTCCTTCCATGATGTAAAGTATCCAGTCCCCATTGCCTGTATCTCACAAGCCCACATCAAATTAAAAGAAATCAATACTACACTGATATAGTCAAGCAAAGTTGGTCATTTCCTTAAGAATCCAATATCGAACAAGTACTGCACTGTGCATTAATACCAGTAATTCGCAGAATTTCATATACCAAACCTATACTACTATTAAGAGAGTTGTATCAGTGTCTTGTATGTACCATAAACAAATGTTTATAAAAGTAGAGAAGAGGAGGAGGTAACAATGTACCTAAGAAAGCTAGAGAAAATAGTAACAATATTAGTATGTTCAGCACGGGACTACATTATTAATGTTAGCTTAGTAAAGGAAGATTTTAAATAGTTTGTAACATAATGATCAGTCCGCTCGGATAGTGTAATGGTTAGCATGTCTGCCTCACATGCAGAAGGTCCTGGGTTTGATTCCTGGTATGAGCGAAGTGTGTGGAAAACTCTTCATTAGGACAAATTTCCCTGTGCACTCAGCAGCTAATTGAGTATACTCTAAGCTTTGTGATTAGGGTGGAAGTATCCCTTCGGTGGACTTGCATCCTGCCAAGGGGGTGATCATTAAAACTTGTAATATATAAAGACCTGGTCTCAACCAGACTTGACACTTGCAAGGATCACTAAGCTGACGCACGCAAAGGAAACCGAGACTTCGTCACTGGCCGTTTATACTCTTTATCGTGTTGTTTCTTAAGAGACGGAGGCTTAACCTTTTTCTTTTTTAAACAATAATGATCGGGTTATATTCCAACGAAACATATCGGAGATAATAATGAATTATAAAATTGTTCCTCGATTCCATTATTAATTTCTGAATCTTATTTCTTTCATCTTAATTTCAGTTGCTTTTCATCACAACTACTCAAGCCGTAACTCTATGACCATTAGTAAACAGTGCGGATTGGAAATAAAAAATAACCTCTCGGCAAGACTCAAACCCGCGTTCCTTTTTCCTCGGGAAGCCTAGATTACCGTAATGGAAATACTTGGAATGACTCTTCAAAGTTATAGACAATATCTTTCTGGTGGTTAGAATTTAGTTTGTAAAGAATTTGTCTGAAGTTCAGTGGAAGTCTAGAATGTCAAGGGGTGATCAATGAATAAGTTACTTCTCTTGTCTTTTGTTGGGCAGTGATCCTAAAAAAAAGTCTGAATTTTCAAAAAAAACAAGCGTGAAAGCTGCCGGACACAAACTAAGGGACCAATTTAGCATAAACTTACATTACAAATTACAAAAACCTATTTAGTGGTGGAATTTTTAAAAAAACAAAAAGAAAGTTTTTTTCTAGGAATAAGGAGAAAATGCTTGAAATTTCAGCTTTCTAGCTCCATAACCAGCCAGCAAGACCAACTTAAAAACTGAAGAAACCTATGTTGACAGTTTTGGTTGATGGTTTCTAATTATTAAAATGTTTCATACCATAGATATGGATGTTGATCAATAATAGGTGTGAACTTTCAAATAACCCCTGGCTTGTAACAGTCTGGCACTAATGCAGGTACAAGTGATTGTGAACATCTAGGAAAAGGTCTTCAGTTTAGACAGATTCCTAGATGATTTTAGAAACAGAAATACTGGGAATGACTCTCAGTTCCCCATTAAAATTACTTCCAACAAGTTGGCCCGGGAAATGAGGAAACTTTTTCAATCAGTAAAGAAAGATGTGGTAGATATTTTTTAAAATTAGGCCGCACGAATGAACTTCCATAAAAATTAGACCGCACGAGAGAACTTCCATAACAATTAGACCGCACGAGAGAACTTCCATAACAATTAGACCGCACGAGAGAACTTCCATAACAATTAGACTGCACGAGTGAACTCCCATAACTATTAGACTGCACGAGTGAACTCCCATAACAATTAGACTGCACGAATGAACAAATTTTTATATAAGATAAAATTTCCTTCAAAGAAAAAACATGGACAGAATTAATATCTCTTCTTTCACATCCACACAATAAATCGAAGACAGATAATGTTACACACAGAGACATATATTTATGTGTTTATAAAGAAATGCGCCTATACTCAGGCTGATATATTTTTCTCTTGCACATCCACACGATGAAGGAATGAAAGTAAATAACTACAAGATCGAAGGACCAGAAGGTTGAAAATAGCCTCAACAGCCGTAACATATACATCAGAAGATATACACCAATATACAAGGCGGAAATACGTTCATAAAAATACGTTAATTTAAAAATTTTAAGGCTTTTAAAAAAATTTTTAAGTTTTAGAATTGTAATATTTTATAATGTCTAGAACACTGAAATTGAAAATATTTTTCATTTTCAAAGTTTATCGGGATGTTGAAAATAGCCTAAACAGCCATAACAACAGATATACTCCAATACACAAGGGGGAAATACGTTCATAAAAAAATTAATTTTACAATTTTAAGGTTTTTTTAAAAAAGATTTTATGGGTTTTTAAAAAAAAAGATTTTAAGGTTTTTTTTAAAAAGATTTTAAGGTTTTTAAAAATTTTTTGGAAGTTTTAGAATTTTAATATTTTTCATTTTCATAGTTTATACAAGATTTTTAAAAATAAAAATAATAAAATTGTCAAAATTACACTGAAATAAAAAAAAAAAAGCTTAAAACATCAAGATAATAATAAATACTACCACTGTCCCATAATAGTTGTTACATTTGCATATATAGATGTATATACAAACGTAACAACTATTATGGGACAGGGGTAGTAATAATAAAAGAACGTTCGGTCAGTGACTAACCAACTAAATAATAAAGCGAGGACAGCTGATGCAGGAATAGTTACCCCAGAGTTTCTTCAACGATACCCAGGGTGGCACAAAATGACGAGGGTGGAGACGATGGTGGTGATGGTAACAAAAGATCACATTCATAGTCGTCTGTCGGGGCGGGACCAGCAGAGACCCACTGTTGATTGGAATTGGAATCAGGCTGTTGGTCCAGACTGACAAAATCACTGGCCGAACAGTAAGCATCAGTAGACAGCAGTGAGGGTACCAGTTCTAACAACCCACAATACAACATAACAAAACAACTGTCTATTTATTAAAGGGACATAAACAAAGACCAGTTGATGGTGTGAAGAGGAGATGATTTGCTCAAAATGTCTATAAAGGCCACAGAAATGGCATGTAGTTCAATTCAGAAATACACATCTGAGCAGTTTGGTTTTTAGTTGACTATACACTGGTTTTTATAGAAAAATGAAAAATAAATAACAGGCAAGTTTGATTTGTGAGTCACTTTGTTAAGCTAAGCAATTCTAAGAGTTGCCTGTATTGACCAGGAAATAGTGTAGCAATTTATAATCTTTGAAGGCAACTGCTTGCTGCCAACCCAAGTTGATTGTTTATATTAGAAAATGTTTAGACTTCAGTCACTCCTTTCCATACTTCCTAGTAAGTCACCAATAGCAAGAAAACGAGATAGCTGTATAGTAAAGAAAAGCCAGTTATGGCTTGCCTAGACTGTGACCATATAAGGTTTGTATTCAGCTGCTTCATAAATAAGCTCATTTATGGGAAGATTAATGTAAATAGCCTAATACGATTCAAACATAAACAGGTCTGGTTAGTCACTCAATAGAAACCGTCATCTTTTGGCAGAATGATGTGTTGAGGGTGATCAATTAAAAAATTGGAAAAAAAAGGGTGATCAACGAATAAGTTACTTCTCGCGGTCTCCAGCATTTTCATTGCGCGTAAGATAATCACAGGAATTTTCATAGCAGAAATCGCTATTTCCTAGCCACTTTTTATAGCCGAAACAAAACGATAAAGTCAGCTTAATCTGCTGTCGCTGATTGTCAAAGTTAAGACGTTGTTTGTCAATGAAATTATATTCACCTGATGTCGCTAACACAAACTTGGACAGACATTTCCGTGTGAAATCATCATGGGAAATTTTAAAATCTGGCAAAAATCAGCATATTATTCGATATTAATAAAATTTTTGATACTTATTTATTAAAGGACGAATTAAAAAAAAAAAGAAGATTTTCCATTCCAAATTTCGGAGAAGAAGAATTTTTTTCATGTAAAAATCAACCAGAGCAGTATTATTAATAAAAGGTGGGGTAGCCACCTATTATTAATAATACTGCTCTCATTGATTTTTACACATTTTACAGATATATCCTTTGAGATACTAATGTTTAACTTTTAGAATAATATCCAGGGAAATCTGGAACGGAACTTTTACTTTGGGATTAAAAAAAAACAGAAAAATTAAGTAAAATAATTTTTTTTCAGTAAATGTTCAGTATTTAAAAAAAAATATTGAGCGAAAATAAAATAAATTATCAAATTAATAAAAAGGTGGGGTAGGAATCAAATGAAAACAAAATTATTTTCTGAAATTTGGAATGAAAAATTATTTAAAAAATTTTTTAAAAATTTGTACTTTAATAATTAAGTATCGAAAATTTAATTAAAATCAAATAATATGCTGATTTTTGCAAGATTTTTCAACTTTCCCACGTGTCGATTTCACGCAGAAATGTTTACATTAGCGACATCAGGTTATAATTTTATTGACAAAACAATAACGTCTTAACTTTGTATACTTTGATAATCAGCGACAACAGATTAAGCTGAATTTATCGTTTCGGCTATAAAAAGTAGCTTGGAAATAGCTATTTCAGCTACGAAGATACACGCGATTAAAATACTGGCTATGAAAGTGCTGTAACCCACTTCTCTCGCCTTTTGTTGGGCCATGATCATTAAAAAAGTTCAAATTTTCAAAAAAAACAAATGTGAACGCTGCCAGACACAAACTAAGGGATCAATTTAGCATAAACTTACATTGCAAATTGAACCCTCCACTAAAAACTTACTTAGGAGGGGAATTTTCCAAAAACAAAAAAAAAGGGCCTTTTATAAACATGAGGAGTAAATGTTAAAATTTTCAGCCCTCTAGCTCTATTGGCGCAGTCTGTACGCATCATATATACATAGCCAGCCAGATGACTTAAAAACTGAAGAAACCTATGTTGACAGTTTTGGTTGACAGTTTCTGATTGGCTTACTACATTCATGTGAACATTATCCATTCATAGGTTATCTGTGTTAGAAGTAAGATACCTTCATATCTGAACGTCTAATGCAATGTTTCATAGTCCACTGGTGATCTAGAACAATAAATTGGGTCTAATTACAGATAGTTATGAAACTATTCTAATAAATAGGCTGGGTTATTAACTGTAGATATTGTGAGATAATCTGAGAGTGACAAGGGAAAGGAAGCTGTGGAGAGACACGATCGCCCACGCACTGAAGGGACATGGCACATAAAGCAGAAGAATGTGCATCCAGTAGGATGAAAACAAGTGACCTCAATTATCTTTGATGTTTATCGTTTTGGTCATTCCTGTAGACTCCTTCTGGAGCATAGGGCCACAACCATTCTGCTGAAGTTTCAGGGGTGGAGTTGCTAGCTCCGCGCCCAAGCCTCCTCTTTAACCACGGGCTTGGGACCGGCTATGCCAACTGACAAGCTGCAGGTTTCTTTCTGGCAGAGTAACCTTCTATTGGATAGACTGCCTCACAGGGCTAAAGGGCTCCAACTGCCCTGCTATTTACCCATAGCTGGTGGGGCGGGAGTGAATTCATGCCTTTCCCAAGGGAATTAGTGCGAAGTGAACATAAAACAACCACAACAGCATTGTAACAAAGTACAAACCACTAATCAACTAGAAAAACCATTTAACTACAAAGTGTGCGTGCTTCCCAGGACTGAACTCTAGACCTGATGATTTACAGTCACTACTCAGCCAAAAGGGCAGTTGCCCACGCTGTCTATACTTGAGGTGTCAGAGACGGTGGTCGCATTATTGTTCTCCTGTTTTTGTAGTTTTATTTATTCTCCTTTATTTTATTTGGGCAATTATCATAATCCACTTCCGGCTTGCTAGGCCCATCGGAGCTTTGCCAGAGTCCCTTTAACAGTACATTTTGTGATCACGTTCCCTACTCCATCCGTTTCCAGCCTCTCATGACACTAAACAAGGGGTTGGACTTCCCCCTCTTTGAATTCAGAGTTGTCCATCTCCTAGACTAGTTGCCAACAAAGGCCGAAGAGCCCAGTTAGCCCTGCTATAAACCCATAGCTGAGAGGAGAGGAGATGGATTCATGCCTTTCCCAGGGTCATTAGTGAGAAGTGAATGCAAACTGTCACAGTCAGAGTTTCAGCTCAGTTCACCAATTCCATTTTCTGTGCTGCTAACCATTGGGCCACCCACACCTCTGTTTATTCATCGAGAGAGAAGGTGGGGGGGGGGATCAATCCAAGATTATCATTTTGTAGAAGTTCCAGTACAACTTGAAGAGATAATTGGCATCTTCAACAGATGGTAATGGAATCCTTAACACTCTCTATTGGAGCCGAATGGATTCTATCACTTCATGTGTGAACAATTCTTAGAGAAGCCGCGTTGCCAGATTTGGCCAGAAAGGGAGATAATCCAAGCTTTAGCTCAGAGACTTGGCCAAAACAGGCATTGGAATAGAGTCAAGTTTGGAAAATTGCAAGCCTAGAGGCAGAGGTTCAATACCAGCGTCTTGAGGCCTTCCTTTACATGGTGGAAATTGGCCTTAAAAACGGGTAACAACAAACTTATATTTGAACAATTAAAATTTGTATTGAAGTAGCACAGGAAATGTGAGAGTATCATTGAAGATCAAAGACTATAACAATTAATGACAAGCAAAGTAGGCATATATTTTTGGGGACATCCTGGTTTTAATAACCAGTATATTTGTTTTCTTAAATTTCATAATTAATGTTATGAAAAAAGCCATAAAATCATGAAGTTTTAAATTCAAATAATACATGTTTGTAACACTGTTGGACAAAGGCCTTTCCCATCTCCTTCCATGACAACCCATCTAGCGCTAACCTCTGCCACATGGTACTGGCAAACTTTTCTATCTCGTCCCTCCATATTGTGTCTGGTCTTTTCCTACTGCGTTAACTGTCCCATGTCTTTTCCCCCATCTATTGTCATGACCAGCCCATCTCCATTTTTGCTGCTTAATTAGTTGTATAATATCCTTCACTCTAGTCCTCTCTCTGATCCATGTTGATCTTTTTCTATCTCTTAGAGTTATCCCTAGCATTGCTCTTTCCATGGCTCTCTGCACTATTCTGAGTTGGTTTTCAGCTCGTTTGGTTAATTTCCATGTTTCGTATCCATAAGTCATGGATGGTATTATGCAGCCATTGTATACTTTACGCTTTAGGCACATTGACAAGGTGCTCTTCAGAATGTCTCTATTCATGCCAAATGCTTTCCAACCTATTGTCATGTGTTGTTTTATTTCGCAGTCATGGTCTTTCTCTAGCTTTATATATATATATATTCAGGTCTGGTTAAATATGACAGACAAGGGATACCTTTTCAATTTTTTAGTTAGTCTTTCTTGTTTATGCACAAGACCAATCTATGTAAATATTGTCCAAAGGATATATTTGACTTGTGTTACAAACATTCATTATTTGAATTTAAAAGTATAAGGGAAAAGATTTTGAATTCTCAGTGCGTAAGAAGCCATAGAAAAAAAGAACAGAATTATAAAAAACAAAATGTCTTGTAGATATCAAAAAAAGAGTTTGAGGTGTTAAAAAAATGAAAGGTTCTAAGATGGTGGATCTTCCTTTTTTTACAAAACCCAGATTGGTAAAGGTTTGTTTCTGGTTTGTAAACTAAGGGAGGTAACCGATTATGCTGGCTTGTATGGTTGTAGTTGCTACTAATGTATTACGGAACAAATGAATGCAGAGAACTGCAACTGTATTTTATTAAATTTAATTATAAAGGATATAATTTAGGGTTAGTTAGTTTTAGTTGCAAGTAACAGACATTTTTTTTTCATAATTATAAAATTAATTATTAATTTTTTTACTGTTATTTACCCACATCTTAATTTTTAGTAGTTTTTAAAAAAAAAAAATCACAATGTGTAAAATGGTTTAATGAATAATAGCTTTTTTACTAAAACCAAGTTGAATTGTAATTCAAAAAACTTTTTTTTACTAAAATCAAAAGTAAACAATAACACTGCCATGACATTATTGAAATTCTGATTAAACAAACTAAAAATTAGAATAAATGTAAATAGTAGTCAAAAATTAATAAAAATGGTTTATAATACTTGATTCAATAAAAAAAAATTAATATAACATAATCGTTTTTTTATACTAAAACTCAAACAGTCATTGCAGTATGAAAGTAAAAATGTTAGCTTCTTTAGTGGTGATCGGTCAAATCAGTCCTTATGATATGATGCATTTTATAGTATGAGTTGTCCCCCTTGTATGTTGTGCGCATATAGAGGGCACTACATAGTCGGCCATTTTTGTTTTTATGTATACAAGGGAACACATGTTTGAGGCGAGCAGAGTGTGTGTGTTCGAAGCCGAGGGTGTATGAATTGGATATGGAGTTGAATTAGCAGTTCGTTTGGGAATGTTTTATTTAGAAAATAGAAACCGTTATCCTGTCAGTAATTGGCTTTATCCAGTTACAGAAAATCCAATGTATTAACAAATTCAACTTAATCTAGAGACTCTTGAATACAGAAGAAAACGCGCTGACCTATTGGAAGTCTACAGAATTCGGAACAACATACATAGAGTGGATACTGACATTCATTGCTCAAAATGGCCTGATAAGAAAATGCTGACTTCATCTATGTGCAGTAAAACCAGAGGACACAGCCATAAACTACAAATTCAGACCTCCACTGGTGTTAGAAAAGATTTCCTCTCGGCAAGAGTGGCAAACGCATGGAACAACCCAAGCGAAAAGATAGTCACATCCGAGAATATCAATATTTAAAAAAATAATCTTCTTGTTTGTGTTGTAAAAACAACTTTTCGGCCGATCCATTCTTCGGCCTTCTTCAGGTGTAAAATCCGAGTGTGATGGGCTAAACAGAAGTTTTATTTTTAAAGGGGGGGGTAACCGTTTGTCTTGTCGGGTTTGACTGGATGAACACAAGAAAGCCATAATCATGGGTGAGATAGAAAATCGACAATGGCCGACCACATCTGGTAGAGAAAAGCGACCATCTTCCTCTCTGAGAGGAAGTCCATATTATTGACAGAGAACGATGTTGGAAGCAGAGAAAAATCAAAGAAGCAGCTCACATCAAAATGTCAACTAAATGCATTAGTCAGACAAGTGTGGAGTTCAACCCGATGTGGCTTCCGCTTCTCAACAGACCTAAACCCGACAAGACAAAGATACAGAAACACTCGGTCCCTGCGTTATAAGGGTTACTTGCTTTAAAAATAAAACTTTTTTACCCCCATCACACTCAGATTTTACACCTGAAGAAAGCCCAAGAATGGATTGGCCGAAACGTTGTGTTTACAACACAAACAACAAGGAGTTCAATCATCCCAAAGAACCATTTGAATATTAATGACCCGTCTCAAAACTATAGAAAATAAAAATAATATACTTGAAATACTTTGACAGCAGTTAATTGTGTCATTAAGCCAGCTTCAGTGTAATTGGGCTGGGTTTAAACTAATAAGAAAAATGGTAGTTAAATTTACAACGCAAACAACAGGAAGGAATTCAATCGTCTGAAACACCATTGTAATGGTGTGTAATGGTTAGCTAAGAAAACTAGAGAAAATAGTAACAATATTAGTATGCTTAGCACAGGACTACAGTATTAATGTTAGCTTAGTAAAGGAAGATTTTAAATAGTTTGTAACATAATGATCAGTCTGCTCGGATAGTGTAATGGTTAGCACGTCTGCCTCACATACAGAAGGTCCCGGGTTCGATTCCCGGTATGAGTGAAGAATGTGGAAAACTCTTCATTAGGACAAATTTCCCTGTGCACTCAGCAGCTAATTGAGTACACTTTAAGCTGTGTGATTAGGGTGGAAAAGAATGAAAAAGGTAATGCTCCTAGATCAGAATACTGTACGAGCATACCTCACCCACAATTGCTGGGCGGAATCCAGACCTTTCTTTCTTTGAATATATTATTTTTGACAAGAGAGACATCAAGATTTTTGAGCTGTTGTGGTGGAACATGGCGTAGAAAAGGTTAAGAACCACATTCCGTTCCTTTTTTTTCACCGCACGGGTCGATAGATCGATAGTTGGCTATGAGCTGTAAAAATAATTTTAAATGTATAAGAAAAAAATAAAGAATCGACGTACCTCGTGAGTTTTGTACCAATGGCCTCTCGGTCTTCTTGCTTTTCTCGTTCCGTTTTTGTAGGAATGATATTCTTCTCTACAAGTTCCCTCCGCGACGGACGATTGTTCAAAAATCGGGCCAGGCTATCGTGGCGAGCCACTTTTGCTCCTAATGAATCTGAAGAAAAAGAAAATATTTTCTTAATCAAAGCAATAATTCTTTTTGAAAAGGAATTCTCAGAGAAGGTTGTTACCAACTTCTTTTCTTTTCACTGAACATTAAACACAGTCAGTTTCCTATATATAAAACTCAATTGAATCAATTATATTCCTTGTTACGGGAAAGGATTGCTTTGCAGCCTTTTGGCTAAGTTCAAAGTGTAGTATC
>VCCN01004253.1:810047-820810 GCA_006491835.1 Architeuthis dux | reverse complement strand
ACAGCGCTGTATGTGGATTTGACAATATATATATTTATATATCAACCTTTTCGATGAATGGAAATCAGCCACAAGACCATCCTATACACTTTGTATAAATAGTGAGATTAAAATGTTTTTCAGTTCATGTAAACAACTTAGAAGATGGAGACAGACAATAAATAAATTCATGTCTTGAATTTCCTTGAAATTCTCAAGAGACACCCACAAAGCACTGAATTGACAAGGATAAAAAACAAACTTATCTACAACGAACACACGTATCAATAACACTACAGATATTGTGCATGCACAGCAAATAATATAAAATGCAGATGCCACAACTATGGACAAGTGGATATGCAAGGAGATTATATTTAAAGAGTGACATACACAAAACCAAATTCCTAATGCCCTAGCATGACCAAAAACCAAACAACAGAAAAAGTGAAATGAGCTTTTACATATTAAAGATAAATAAATACTTATAACTTCATTGTTCGATTCATCGAACATCTATAGACATTCACCAGTGAAATTTTAACATAGGGAGCGCCGGCCCATGAAAATATCTGAAGGGGGGTGCTGGAGGAAAATAGGTTAAGAACCACCGCCCTTGTGTAATACGGGTATCCTCCAGTGTAATACAGGGATACCACACTTTTCGAAAGTTCGCTTTACACCACTTTTTCGCTTTAACGAAAGAATTAACATTTGTTTTGCAGCGAGTTGATATGGAGGCAGCATGTACCCTGTTTCTCTACACTCAAGTCTCCTGTACCTCCTACTACACCAACCTCTGAGGACTCAGCCTAACATACCATCACCGCCATTTTTATGGTCTGGGAACGCTCAAAAATTTTCCCCATATAAATTAATGGTTGCTGTTTCTTCACTTTTCGTAAGCCAAAATGGCGTACAAAAGGTTTTTATAGGAAGGCTCCACTTTCAGATAGCGGGGGAAACCCGTATTCCTATAAACTAAACCAGTGTTTGTCAATATGTTAATATATCATATACAAAGAAAGATAACGGTTAGCTTTCTTTGTTAATGATCAGTATTGGAACTCTCCCATTTCGGTAGACCCTTTTCTCTGATATTTTACTGTGTTCAAGCTTTCTTTGTTAATGATCAGTAGTGGAACTCTCCCGTTTCAGCAGTCCCTTTTCTCTGATATTTTATTGTGTTCAAATTAGTGGTTCGACATCCTAGCATGTAGATGTCTATGTTCGAGTGTAAATAAAAGTGAATTGAAGACCCCAAGAAGTGTATACATTTATATTGTGTTATATACAGCGAACAAAGTGGATCTACAGAGTCTAACAGTGTTAGCTAGCATTCTCACTAGCCGTATAATTGCTATTTCCCAATTATTTTTTGGCCATTTTTAAAAATACAATATGTTGTCCACGGAAAACTTTCCAATCCTATAAAAGGGTGGGTAAATCAAATTCCTGGCTGCCACCCTGTAAACCCAGAAGACATTTGAGTAATTATGCGCAGCACAGCTTTCTGATTTCCATCAATAAATTCAAACATCAATTGATTTACACTCATGGATAATTCAGTTCAATTTAATAAAAGTTCTATAGAACAGACTGATGTCAGGCTAGACAAAGCCTGTCTGCTGCTTCCATTCTCCTCAAGATCTAATCTATAAATTGCATTTTCTGCATCTGTGAAATTGAACTGCACGAACTACCTAGTCATTTTCCAGGAACTTTTATAAAGTACTCTATGAGAAATTCAAAATAAGCTATTTTCTTCTTATTTAGGCATTTTAGAATCATAAAACGAAGCTTAAAAAATTTGTTAACATAGGAATAAAAACAATTCTTGATATTCGAATGAACATCTCACTTAATACCTTTTTGGACCTGTCATTCACAAGTATTTTTTGCTGCATTGCAGGCAGCTCCATTCAACACGAAAAGGGTGCTATTTTTATGCAAATAATTATCACTGAATGAATGTTGGTAAAAGTCCTCTCTACAGAATGGAGATGCTTTTTTTAAAACTGATATTCCCTACTCATGTTTGATTGTTTTGTTTAACGGCACATCGACTCTTGGTGGGTCATCTCGTGCTGAATTCAGTAGGGGGGGGGATCCCATGTCCCCATGACTAGAGACTTGAGTGGAGAGAATCCCAAATCCCTGTCACTGAGACAGATGCCACGAGGACCGGGATAAAGGGGGGGGGGATTATTTCCCTACTCAGTCCCAAAGTTTTGAATAACTAGTGCTCCAAATTGCTTTCCACACCAGGCTTGAAAAATTCACCATGTTTGATAGTGGGCTGCAGGCAGTTTGAACCAAATTCTTGGCTATATCAATGAGGGATCAATTTTGCATAAACTTACATTGTAAATTGAATCCCCCCCTCCAAAAAAAAAACAAAAAAACAAACACATTTTCCCTACTCATTGAGAGGAGTGGGTATGCAAAATTTCAATTTCTACTACGAATGGTTAGGGTTGGGCGAAGTCCAGATAGATAGATAGATATAAATAAATAAACCAGACCATAGTTCTCTCTAAGCTGTGCGCGTGTGCATGCTCACACACGTTTTACAACCAGTGCACAAAGGAAATTAATGTGCGCACAAGAGATTTCAAATTCTGTAGATAGCTTACTGAGTTTTTATTGATTCACTATATAGAATTCAAAAGAGCACACATACTTTTGACACAGGACAAACATTTTTACAACATAAGATTTTTGCGCCCACTGACTGCAAGAAATTAGAGGGAACATTGCTCCAGACCCATACCTGTTTGTTGCTTGAAAATTGATTATAGGAGAATTCATCTGAAAATATGATAGTGTGTAATAGTGGATCAACCAATTGCCCACTACTTTCTCTGCTGAATATTGATTAGTTTCAGAAGTGTCTTTCTTCTGGCTTTTCTGGTATTATTGCATAAACACATCTTTCTGATGGCCCAGGTTGACCTGAACAAGACGCAGTGGTTTCCTTTCCTTTCCTTTATTAGTAAATTGTGCAATCACATGGTTCACAGAAGTTGAATTCTCAATTATGATGCTGGCTCATTCCACCACCAGATTTGATCAAAAATCTTTCGACATCCGGCAATTCCCATGCTTCTGGAGCATGAGGCATTGTGAATTGATTGCATGACAATTAATCATTCATACCCACAACACTGGTTTATTGCTGGGTTTAGGTGATACATGTGTTCTGACATTTATATGTATCTATGTATCCGGACTTTGCCCAGCACTAACCGTTCATAGTTGAAACTTGAAATTTTGCACACACATGCTCACTCCCTTCAATGAGTAGGGAAAATGTTTTTTTTCTTCTTTTTTTTCTTTTTGAAAATTCTCCCCCAAAATAGGTTTTTAGTGCCAAATTGATCCCTTTGGTTCCACCACCATTCTCACTTATTTTATTTTTGAAAATTTGGACTTTTTAGTGTTCACAGCTCACCATCACTTTAATTTACAAGGTAAAAAGAAGCATATATAGGTTGGCAGTGATTCATAATTTCCCTTGGAATGCTAGTTTCCCATAGTGTTATAATAAAGCTCATCTTTATTAAATGACAAATCTGCATAAAATAATGATGTCTATTTAGTATTAATTCATATCTCTGTAATATTGAGACAATATCAGGAAGTTGGGAAGACTTCAAGAGAGGACAAAAAGAAATATAGTCAGTTTTCGGCAGTACTTTTTAATCCTAACACACATTAATGAAATATTTCAATGCAAAAACTATCATTGCTACTTCGTGATACTACTAGTTCTCAAACATAAACAAACTCCCTGCCATTCCATGCTACATGTTATGGAAATATTTTGATACAAAAACAAAAGATATTTCATTAAAAAGTGGCAGGGATAGTTTTTGCATCAAAATACTTCATTAATGTGTGGCAGGGATAAAAAGTACTGCCAGTCATTTTTCAATTTAACAAGTATATGTTTATTTTTACATACAAACTTCTTTAAAATAAAGGTGTTGCCTCATTTGTTTGCAAAAGAAAATACTGTATTTCCTGGCATAGAAGATGCTCCAGCCTCAAGTGACTTGCAAGATTTAATAAAAAAAAGAATTAAATACAAAATTCAAGTAACTTTCTAAGCCCGTAGGAAGACTTATTTGGGGGAAAAACCCTGGGAAATATGGTAAATAAAATAAATCTTTAAAAAACCATGTCCTGCCAGACTTAATACTCATTATAACAGCTGTATGTTAGTAGGTTAGAAATATTTGACTCTTGTCCCCCCACCGTTAAGTGTACAAGTACCAATTACAAGAATCGTAGTAAACAAGATTGCGTAGAGGAAGCGAAGGAATCAAGTAATGAATAACAAGGGAGCCATTGAGGAAGAGTGACATGTTGCCAACAACACTTAAGATAAATAGGAAGCTCAGTTTTCTTCTAGCAAAGGCCCTTATCAACAAGAAAGCACTCAGAGAGCGCATAGCTCTGCTAACGCCATTGACAGGGGAAGTAATTGGGCATGGATCCGCCCCAAAATTTAATCATTTCTTCCGTAGCCTATATTGTCTACCCTCCCATAATATTTCATTGAAAACTTTTGGAGATATCGTGTGGACAGACAAGAAATTTTGGTGATATTATGTGGTGTGGACTTGTAACTGGATCCGCCCCAAAATTTAATCACTTCTTCCATAGCTTATTGTCCACCCTTCTACAAAATTTAATTGTGAACTTTTGGAGATATCGTGTGGATAGACATGAAATTTTGGTGATATGTGGTGTGGACATTTATCTACGACATAGTGGAGGTAATTTTGCATGGATCCGCCCCAAACTTTAATCACTTTTTCCGTAGCCACAAAATTTCATTGGAATTCATTGAGAACTTTTGGAGATATTGTGTGGATAGACATGATATTTTGGTGATATTATGTGGTGTAGACATGTAACTAGGACCTAGGGGAGGTAATTTTGCATGGATCCGCCCCCAAATGTAATTACTGCTTGTTATCACAACACTCTAGGTCAATAAGATAAAAGAAAAACTTGCTTTCCAAGGGAAATTATGAATCATTGCCACCCATATATGCTATGTTGGGAGTGATCATTAAATAAATTACTTCTCGCCTTTTGTCGGGCTGTCATCACTAAAAAATGTTTGAATTTTCAAAAAACAAGTGGGCGCCAACTAATCACCAATTTAGCATAAACTTATATTACATATTGAAATCCCCTCTAAAAACCTGGGGGGGGGGGTTAAAAAAATATTTTCCCTCATTGAGTGGGGAGTGTGTGTTTCAAGTTTCTACTATGAACAGTTAGGGCTGTCAAAGTCTGGATACATAAATAGATACATACATAGATATATATAAATGTGAGAACACATGAATAACCTAAACCCAGCAATAAACCAGTGTTGTGGGTAGCAGTATTTAAAACTAGTAGAAAACGAATAATAAAAAAAAAAATCAATTTATTTTGATTCAGACAAGCTGAGTACCAAGCTACCAAAAAGATTGTATGCAAGATATTTTATGAAAAGTCAAAAGGAACTGAATAAAGAAAAAAATCCCAGACAACTCACTGAACCCCGGTCATCGATCATAACCCCACTCCAAATGTTCTTAGATAATCCAGATTAAAAAAGAAACAACATTAATACTGTGTATGCCAGTATATAAGACGGACATTCAAAGAAAAAACTATGCAAATATCACATTGCATTCATTTCACAAGTATTATGACTAGGGGCCCTCCGTGGAGATCTTGATATGGACAGTTGTGGGCCTGGATGAGGTGCAGTGAGCGACAGTCCTCCAAATACCCTTGTAAACCATTTGTCTTATAGTCTGGCATATATGGTATTCTAAAAAATAAATATGCAAATATTACACTTTGGGCATGGGGCTCCACAATGTGTCTATAGAAATATTACACTGCATCCAATGTGCTGGTATTATGAATTGGTGTCCATCTACTGAAGCTCAATATCAACAGTTATGGGGCTTGGATGAGTTGCAGTGAGCGAGAGTCCTCCAAATATTCTTGTAAACCATTCGTCTTATAGTCCGGCATATACAGTAACATTTCTTTTAACACAATAGCTAAAGAGTCAATGAATTGAAACCTTCCATTTATGTTAGTGTGCAGGCCACTGTCAAGGTTGACATCGAATGTAACTACTTTTTACAGTTATTACAACCTGAGTGGAAATTATGGAAGAGTGGTTTGCCCAAGTGCTGACATACCAATTTCTGTCAACCATCATGGCATACTAGTGCTGAAATATTTGTTGTTAAGATATCTGGTGATGAGACAAAGCAGAGAGAAAAGTGGATTCATATCTTTTCCAAGGGTATTAGCACTAAGTAAATATAAGCAGCTTATGCCAAAATTCAAACTTAGTTTGCCAATTCTGTTTATCCATGTTTATAACCATTATGCTACCATGTACCTATCCATTCATGTTAATATTATAATATGTTCAATGCAGGTAAACTTTTCATGTGACTTAAGTACACATCATGATTATGTGGTTTGGACCATGAAAAGCAGATAAAGCAAACAGTAAGCCAGAGTAGTTACAGTATTGAAGAAACATCCACTCTCAGGGAGCATTCACAGGGCATTTGTTTGTCCCTGCTTTTTGATTGCCTGTGCAATGTTGGGTGGGGCACTACAACCACGTTGTTGGAGGTGGTTAGACAATTTGAAATAAGAAAACCCATGTCCCATGTTTGACCTATACAATCTGAAATATAGAAAGCTTGTTCCTTATTCGACCCAGCCAACTTGAAACTTCATCTCTTGTTCAACCTCTCGCCCTCCACCCAACGCCCGAATGAATAAAGTGAAAGATATCAATTATAGAAGTTGTGTTCTATTTTCTACTATTTTACTAACCACTAGACCAGAGCCTTCCAAACCGGGTGTCGCTGATAATCTCTAGGTGTGTCATGAAGTTAAGTAAAATCTGATTAATTTTTTACAAATATCATTTTATCTTTTTTACTGAAAGCAGTATTCTGAATTAAATATTTGACTTGGCTAACAAAATTCATCATCATCAGTCTTTTAACATCCGTTGTTGGACAGAGACCATCCACAAGATTCACCAGACCTCTCAATCGTGGGTGTCGTAGTGCCAATATCTTCTGAAATGTGTCACAAAGATTTGTTAGGCAAAGTAGGATGACTTAATGTTTAAAAATGCATTGTATCATAAGGACTGATTTGACTGATCACCACTAAAGAAGTTAACATCTTTTTTACTTTCATACTGTTTGAGTTTTAGTAAAAAAACAATTATTTTGTTTTATTTTTTTATTAAATCAAGTATTGTAAACCATTTTTATTAATTTTTTATTACTATTTACATTCATCCTAATTTTTAGTTTGTTTAATCACAATTTCAGTAAGGCCGGCACGGCAGTGTAATTGTTTTGGTTTTAGTAAACAAAAAAGCAATCGATTATTATATTATTTAATTTTTATTTAGACGAAGTATTGTAAACCATTTTTATTAATTTTTGACTACTATTTACATTCATCCTAATTTTTAGTTTAATCCCAATTTCAATAATGCCAGCACACCAGTGTTATTGTTTAGTTTTGGTTTTAGTAAAAAAGATGATCGATTATTTTATTATTTAATTTTTATTTAGACAAAGTACTGTAAACCATTTTTATTCATTTTTAACTACTATTCACCTTCATCTTAACTTTTAGTTGTTTTTTAAAATTACAATTCCACTTGGTTTTAGTAAAAAAGCTATTATTATTCATTATACCATTTTACAGTGATTTTTAAAAAAACTACTAAAAATTAAGATGAAGGTAATTTGACACTTATGTCGTCCTACTTTGCCAAATTTTATTTTAAAAAAATCTGTTTGTTTGTAAATCTTTGCACTAGACAGACGATCACAGGTCATTCCTCTGACCTTTGTTATATTACATTTGGTCCTTTGACTAACAGTTTTATGACCAATCAAACGTTGATGTTACATTTAAACCTGTGCAGTTTTAACCAATTGGACAATACTGTTAAAATGTAGAATATTTTCATTTATTTTTTTATTTTTAAATCAAATTTACCACACATTTTAATATATATATAAAATACTGCTCTTGGAATTTCTTTAAAAGCACATATTGTTTTAGTTATATGAAGAACAAACAATCAATGTTCCGATAAGAATAAATTCCCACCACCCCTGCCAATGTTCAGTACATTAACTGTTTCATAACAACACTAAGATTTTATAAGTGCTGAACAATATTATTGGTACAATTTGTACCTCATTCCAAAGCCACACTTTTTTCATTTCGTTTTTATTCAATTATTATCAAAACATTAGACAATAAATATAATAACTTTAATATGAATATCATTAGTAGTGTTAGGAGAAATGAGTATAAAGCTAAAAAGAATGATATAAGCAAGTAAGTTTTGTTCAGTAAAAAGAGATAAGCTATGTTCCAATGAAATGCTTGAGAATAGACTTTCTTTGATGGCACATAAGACCCCAGCCCTTCCCCCCTAAAATGGCTCAAAAGATAAACTTGACCTTCATTGTCCATTGGCCAGAACTTGAGAAGGAGTTAAAAAACTGGGTGATAAATGCAGGCCTGTGTAAAGCTGATAATAGGCCCAGACCAGATAGGAAATATAGACCCCATTTCATACTGGCCATTAAGTATTTTTATGACCAGTGCTTAATACATATGATTTATGTATGGGTATATACAAGTATATGTAATGCAGGTCTGGTTAAATAAAATGGACAAGGAATACCTTTTCAACTTTTTGGTTAGTTTTTCTTGTTTACGCACAAGAGAACGTGTCTGGACCTTGTGCGTAAACAAGGAAGACTAGCCAAAAAGTTGAAAAGGTATTCCTTGTCCGTCAAATTTAACAAGACATGCATTAACAAAGGATTACTGCCTAAATACACAATGTATATGTATAGTAATGCCACAACTGCATGGAATATTGTACACACAGTTATTGGTCATGTTTTTCCAGTGGGGTTTTTACTTTGGTGAGGTATCTATCATTCATATCTATCTACTGCCTAAATACACAATGTATATGTAATATATATGATGCACATACAAGTAACAGAACAGTATAAAAGAACTAGAACGATTTATAAAAAAATAGAGTACAGTACTGTAATGAATGGCTTGGCTTCACGAACAAAGATTTTGGGGATGGTTTTCCACAGCATTTGGACCATAGACGGCAGGGCCAATGTGCGGAGTAAACCTCCAGCCTGAGCAGTGTAGTTTTAAGGTGAAGTGTGACTGTAATAAGAAGCAGTAAATACAATAGTATTTGCCTCTGCCAGCGGGAGTAGGCCCCTTAAAATCGTAGGTCCATGCCAACTGGCCAACCAGGACCACCCCTTCTGTTCTGGCCTAGATAAATGAGAAGAATTCAGAGAAATGAATTTTCTTCTTGATATTCCATGCAGAAATAAGAGAGGTCTTATATGCCATCAAATATAGTACTTCAGCTTGGACTCTAGTGTTATAAGAGAGATTAGTAGTAAACTCCACACTAATGAGATCACAGACTTTACAAGTATTAAACCTAGAAGAACAATATTTTCTGGTTTATTAGAGGTAATGCATCTCCGCCAACTGATCTGAGATGGAACTTTAAACTTCTCAATGATCTACTTGCAGGATTAAGTTTCTTCATGACTCAAGTTTATTTCTCTAAAATAACATTCAACTCAACGAGATGGTCATATGAGCTAATAGCGCAAAGTTTTGCATTCAGGAATTGTTTTGCTTTAATATTTTTCAGTATATATATGGTGATCCTCCTCAAGAACAACTGGTCTGATTAAAGTATAAATAACTTCCAAATCCCCAGGAGAAAGAATCCTACATTTCACTTCAAAGAAAATGACCATTATGCAAATTGTCTTCCTAAGTCCCAAGGCAATACACTCTTCAATTTTGCTTACTCATTCTCCTGGCAGCCATATTGGTTGTTGTGGTAGAAAGAGGTCAGTCTGAAAAGACCGCTTTTAAATGTATTATTCTAAGAAGTGTCTGTGACCCAGGGCACATAGCTTTCAAGACTGCGAAACCATTGTTACAATGAAATGTTTTTTTAAATCAAAGAAGTCAAAATATGATAATGTCCTGCCTTCTGGCACTTTCTTAATCATAAGAGAGAGACTCCTGGGACATATATATCCAAGGTTTCTATGACTGCTGGGATATATATGTCCAACAGATCTCTTTTAGAAGTCTACTGGGACATATATGTCTAGAAGTCTACTGGGACATATATGTCCCATAGTCTATGAGACATATGACCTGCAGATCACTTTTAGAAGTCTACTGGGACATTTTAATTCAGGCATTAAGCACCTTAATAGGTTAGTCTTGAAAGGGTTAATATATATGGAACGGTCAGTATATAAAAGCAGAAGAAAGCTTAGTTACAGCATAAAGAGAATTTAAAAGGAATTAAAGACACAGGATCGGGGAAATATAAATTTAAGACAGAACTTCACAAATACGAAACGGTTGAAACTTAACTTTGAGAAAACTAAAGATGAAAAATGTTAACTGTAAATGTATATTTGGTAAAAGATCTACATTCGTTAACCAAGTTGAAAAAATAGAAACAATTCTATTTCTGAGGCTTCGAAGTATTCAGTTACTTCCCTTGTGAGACTTCTTTGATATTTTAATGACGATTTTTCTGTGCTTTCAATACGGGCCCACACCAAAAAACTTTTATGAAAGCACAGAAAAATCCTCATTAAAATATCAAAGAAACC
>VCCN01004253.1:729146-741809 GCA_006491835.1 Architeuthis dux | reverse complement strand
AATGGTTTAAAATCAAAAGAACAAATCATTTTAGAAAAATATATATATATCCGTAGTCATCAAAATGCAACACAGTAGAAAAATCACAGTCAGTAGACCTTTATTTTCGGAGAATGCTTGATGCCTTCGGTAGAGCAGATATTTTATAAATAAAATTGTATTTATTCATAACAAACAGTACGGTTGGTTTCACAATCAAGATTTTCCAATATATACACACACACACACACACACACATATATATTTGACATAAACATCCCCCACACATAGTAGACATAAACATCTGTTATAAATTATTATACAAACTTTCAGTACAAATGTCTTACAAACAATGTACAAAAATATTACCTACACACTTACATAATACATATGGCGTCATTAAAAAAAAATTGCTATACATATACACAATACAGCCACACCTTTCGCGGAAATATACAGAAAAATACCCACTAAAATACAGCTTCTACTTTCCAGAGAAGCAAGAAACACAGGCAGACATTTGCAAAATCACACGAGGCCGCATTTATTCTAAGACTTCACACTTCAAAGAACTTGTACTAGGTTAAGTGTGTGTCAGGTGAAAGAGGACAGAAATTTACAAGCCGGCTGGTGTATCTATTCAACCGGTAAAACATAAGTACCTACTGTCTTCAGAATAAAAAGAGAAAGAAAAGAAGAACTACTATTTATATGGTACAATAACAGTACTTTAGTAGAAACAACCAATGCAATTCGAAGTGGGGGACCATTTTCTATTTTTGAATGAAGTAATCTCGAAAACAAAATTAAATTCAGAAAAAAAAAAAGAAAAGAGAAAATAAATGCGAAAATGAATCGACCCATCAAAAGTAATTTCTGAGGAAGCGGTTTGTCTTTTCAGCCATTAAACAAGAAAATTGCATACAAGAATTTTTAAAGTATTTATTTTAGTCACAACTTTTATGATTTTGTATACCAGACTATTCTTCTAAGCACTAAATATTTATGTACTATTAGAGATAAAGCAAAAGAGTGTTTGAGAATTAATTTATTTTAAAATGCCAATGATATTGTAACTCCTATTCTAAAAGAGGTTGATGAATACATCTACCTAGGACAGGTAATAAAGCTAGAGAAAGTCCATGACTGCAAAATAAAACGACGCATATCGATAGGTTGGAAAGCATTTGGTATAAAAGAGACATTCTGAAAAGCACCTTGCCAATGTGCTTCAAACGTAAAATATACAACGGCTGCATAATACCAGCCATGGCTTATGGATGCCAAACATAGAAATTAACCAAACGAGCTGAAAACCAACTCAGAATAGCGCAGAGAACCATGGCAAGAGCAATGCTAGGGATAAATCTGAGAAAAAAATCAACATGGATCAGAGAGAGGACTAGAGTAAAGGATATTATATAACTAATAGAAAAATAGAGATGGGCTGGTCACCTAGCAAGTAGAGATGACAATAGATTGGGGTAAAGACTAACCGATTGGTGCCCATGGGACAACAAACGCAATTGGAAAAGGCCAGACACAAGATGGAGGGACGAGATTGAAAAGTTTGCCGGTAGGACATGGCAGAGGTTAGCACAAGATAGGTTGTCATGGAAGGAGATGGGAAAGGCCTTTGTCCAGCTGTGGACTTATAATGGCTGATGATGATGAGTTCACAAGGATCAAAACTCCAGGATAATCCGAGCTGTTGTCCTAATCTTACATTTTTGATAGTTTACAATTCAGATCAAATAATGGACCATTTCTTTCTCTTCAAATAGTTAACTTTTTGTAGGTACAAATTTTGTCTAAAAAAGCCCTGGGATCAAAGAGAACCTTAAATACACACTAAATTTACACACAAAGGAAATAAAAAAGAGAAACCATTTTAACTCTGCCCAAGAAGCAACAAAGGATCCAAATCTTTGTTCAGATACTTTTGTGTTCTTGATGTTACCATAAAGCTTTGGCCAATCCATTCTTTAGTCTTTGTCAGGTGTCTAATTTGTAAGAAAGGAGAAAAAAAACATTTCTTCGGAAATGTTGACGGAAAAAATGAAAATTAATAAACATTTTTTTGTTGCCATTTCTGGAGAAATGGTTTGTATTTTGTAAAATAACTTTATTGACAAGTTGCACTTTTCAAATAGTTCTTCGGATGATTGAACTCCTTGTTATTTGTGTTGTTAACACATTTCGGCCGATCCATTCTTCGGCCTTCCTCCAGTGTAATAGCCAAGTGTGATGGGGTAAACAGAAGTTTTTTTAATTTTGAAGGGGGTAACCCTTATAACATAGGATTCGGGCGTTTCTTTGCCCTTGTCTTGTTGGGTTTGGGTCTGTTGAGCAGCAGAAGCTATACCGGGTTACACCCTTCGAAATTAAAAAACTTCTGTTTACCCCAGAGGAAGACCAAAGAATGGATTTGCCAAAACATTGTGTAAACGACACAAACAACAAGAAGGAGTTCAATCGTCTGAAGAACTATTTGAATGTTAATGATCCTTCTCAAAACTTTGACAAGTTGCACTTTCTTCTTACTCTTCTTTAATAGGCCTTATATTTTTTACTGCAATTGATTGCACATGTTTTCAAGTGTTTTGTCCAGTGGGGACTTAAGTATTGAGATTCCTGAGAAAGGGCACTTTCTATAAATGCATTTATTATTGTTATTAAATATGTTTTTCCTTTCCTCTCTTATGGATTATACACCTGATGATGGCTGAAGAATGGATCAGCTAAAATGGTGTGGAAATAACATCAAGAACACACGAATAAGTTCAATTGTCCACAGCAACGGAGGAATTTATTCAAATTCTATTTCCATCTATGTTAAATAAAATGATTTGTCAAGAGAGAACAAAAACAACAAAAAGTGCGGCACACAAAAAACAAAAACAATCCCAGAGAATTTTGAAATACTGGAATAGTTTACCAACTTATGTAATAAACAGTACAAGTATAAAGAATTTTAAGAATAACTTAGACACACTTAGATCATCTGGGATAGAAAATGAATTAACAGGGTAATTCTGGGAGTTATCAGCTGAAATATATAGAAGAATTTAGGAAAAAAAACATGCCTGATAAATGTTTCTCTGTACTGATAAGCTTGTAATTTCTTTTGTTAAGTTTCATACACATTTTTATCACATGAATTAATGTGTATTTTAACCCATAAGAACCCAGACCCATTTCTACTTGAAGGAACATTATGTAGGATTCTGGGTAGGCAAATTGACAGTCATGTGACTGCACCAGGATGTTCATTAGATGTCACTTAGTATACTTCATGAGTTAAAATCAAGGATAAAATATAATATTTCATAAGAGACTGTCCAGATCAATTAAATAGTATGTCACCAGTATCACAGTGGGTTCTTATGGGTTAATATATATTTTTTTTAATGTAAATTGTATATGGAGATGCCCATAGAGGGATTTTTATTTAATAAATAAATAAATAAAATCACTTTCGACTTTTTGATGTTTTACTTCAATGGCATAAGTAAAACAGCAAATTAATTAAAAAAAAAAAAAGAAAAAGAAAAAAAATCAAATACTATATAAAATTGCCTTTGGAGGATAAAAACAACCTCATCATTTCTTTTGAGAATATGAATGTAAAGGTAATTTTATACAATAAGCCTATAATAAATAAAATGTTTTTAAAGTCAAACCCTCTTCTTGTAAAATCCATCAGTGAGTAGCAAATCCATGATGAACATATCAGCGTCCTTCAAAATAAATTATTCCATAAATATGCTTACCTAAAATAGAAAATAAAAAAAAGGATTAGTTAAGTAAATAAATACATTTTCAATTTTATTCATCCTTAACCATTTATAGGGCTCCCCTAAAACATATTTTAGATACATTTGTATGTTAAACTAGACCTAATTACAAGATATTTTCAGTGGAAAGTTTTCTGAAATTTGTTTGTTTAGGGGGAAAACCTCTTCTGATGAAGTGATCATATATGGTGCCTCGACCAAAAAGTGACCAAAAATGGAAAACATAAAAAAATTAAAAATTAAAGTAGAAAGTTAAATTAAACATAGAATTAAAGAATAACATTCAATATAATGAATAGGTACAAAAATAAAAAAATAATATTTATATGGACAAAAAAAATAAAACGTCCAGGTTGATTTTAAAATTGTATTGTGCAGGCCAAAGCCAGCCTCAAAATAGTTTCTGACTTTGTTCAAGCACAAGTCTACTTTGCAAAGCTTGCAGACCACATTGGTGCGAATTATGTTGTCTTTGTGGTTATATATATATATATTGAATGTGGCTGACGGGTCCTCAGGTGATCATATATAGACACTTGCCCCATAAAGGGTTAAGCTATTCAACATTGAAAATAAGTGAGTCAGGTGACAATTATCCTTGATAAAAAAAAGGAAAAAAAAAAGATTGAATAACTTTTACTTCTTAAAAATGCTTGAATATGCTAACCAGTATTTGGCCACAAACAACTGTTTTTTCTCTCCCACAGTTAAAACATTGCAAAATGCAGGAGTTAAAAGCAGAGAAGAGCAGCAATGAAGAAGAGAAATGATATTTCTATATTATTAAAATCCTAGTATAATACCCATAAAAAATGACAGGATGATTTATGTTAAGTATCGATAAATTATGGTTGATTGATTGTTTTGTTTAACGGCACATCAACCCTTGGTGGCTCATTTAGTGTCGAATTCAATTTCTTTTAAATACAGTTTTTTTTTTTAATAGTCTTGCGACTTTGGTGAAATGTTATTCTTTTTAATAGAGTCTTGCGACTTTGGTGAAATGTTATTTCTTCTTTTTAATAGAGTCTTGCGACTTTGGTGAAAGAACAGCTGGCCCCGATGGGGCCGTATAAATTAAGGATTGGTGCAACACACTCTTCTTCCCTCCATTTAGCTTTACTCTGTACAGGATGTAAACAAAAGCACTAGCAAGCAAGGCAGGTGAGCGATGATTTCACAATCCTTGATACCAATATAGAGAGGGTTTAAAAAGAAAAAAAAAAAAGGGAAGAAGAAGAAGAGATGAATAACTTGAATATACTAACCAGTATTTGGCCATAAACAACTTTTTCTTTAACATTAAGACAATGCAAAAGGCAGGAATTAAATAGACTCAAGCAGAGAATAGCAGCAAGAAGAGAAATAGTTTTTGATAAGGAAAATTATCTTTCTATATTATTAAAATCCTAACATAGTACCCATAAAAAATGATGGGATTATTTATGTTAAGTATAAATTATGGATTGCTGTAAGACACTCTTGTTCCCGTCATTTAGTTTTACCCAGTACTGGATGTAAACAAAAGCACAAGCAAGCAAGGCAGTCTAGTGATTAAAGCTGTAATCAGCAAAACCATTCAAGCTGTACCTGCTGCTTGCTTGGTTAATTGCTAACTTGTAACTTAATTTGACCCAATTTTCAAGCAGCATAAGGTTGGTCTTAGATACTATTTGCCTGCCTACCAATCACAACAGGGTTTCGTTAATCTTATATATCTGTTTGCTTTAGCATGACAGAAACCAAAAACAAACAGACAAAAAAGTGACAATGGTTTTTATATAAGATCATTTACTTTGTCTATAAACATTGACAAGAGTCATTAACATACCAACTGCTGTTCGGAGAATATAACCTCTTTTCCCATCTTTGTTGTTTGACATGAAGAAGGCCGTAGAATGAATTGGCCGAAACGTTGTGTCAACAACAGATGTTGATGCAAAGAAGAGATTAAATTGCCCGAACGAAAGTTAGTATGATTTACTTTGTATACTATTCCTAAATAACAAAAGGTGAACCAATTAATTTCTATTGACCGAGTTACTACCTACGACTAAAATAACCAAACTAATAACACAAATGCATATTAAGAGATGATAAACAGAGATCAATGGATAATAGTGGGACATAAAAGTGTAAATCAAAGATTTCATTATTTGATAAAAGTGAGCAACTATTTTAGTCGTACTTTGAGACCGATTAAGAGATGGACAGATGGATATTTATTGCAATCTATTTTAGACGAGTTGTTTGTATGACTTGTGATATCAAGGATAAGATTTATTAGACAAATACATCAAAAACTTCCTTTCACTCTAATCATTACATATACAATGACACAGCATATAAAAAAGCATATATAGTAATGGTTTCGAAACTTTGAAAACTCAATGACCCCTTCTACATGACCTAAAATCTGGACACATAGGAAATATCACTATTTATAACTATATTTTTTTTGCCCCACAGATTAAATATGAGTTTGTCGAAAGAAGAAGGATTGAACTTTTTCTGGGGTATGCTAAAGGGGAAGGTGTACTCAATAAAGATTAAAGATACGAGACACCTGAGGGAATGCATCATAAATGAATGTGCTCAAATTGACGGAAATGTGGAGTTAATGCATCGGGTCCATGTGAATCACGCAAAGCGCATTGAACTTTGCATCACAAATGGTGGAAAACACATTGAAGATGTTATTTATTAATATTTCAATTGAATAAAATGTAGTTCAAATTTTGTTATCGAAAATAATTTTGCCTATGTGTCCAGACTTTAGGGACACCCTGTATAAAGGAAATATACTGACGGACATTTTAGCAATTAGTTTTTGAACTGTAATCAATGAACTACTATAATAGACAATTTTTTTACCTTTAAAATCATATTTATTCTAAATGGATTACATTTGAATTCTAATATATGGTACAGGTCTGTGGACAATAATTATGTTTTTCGATAGCTGTGCGATGGATGATGTTTCTCTGCCACAAGATTCAGGTTTAGAGGGAACACTGCTGATCCCCGAGCATTATTTGTCGGAGCAGATGCCAAAATTTCCATAGTAACTTTAGCATGTAACAGGTATAACAAATATAATATTAACACTTTCAATGCTACTTGTTTTTTTAAAGTTATACTCCCTATTGTACTACCCATTTCCCTGAGTCCACTGATAAGACAGGGAACAGGATCATATACTAGGGTCAGTCAAAAAGTAATTGAATTGGTCATTATGGGCAGTGATGAGGATGAGAGAAGAATACCAAGCAATGCACATCGACTAATTATATTAATTAGTTCGGACCCTCGCCTACCGCAATCGTAGCGTGCGGAAAGCTGAAAGGAACTCTCTAGAAGAATTGATCTCGCTCTTAGGAAACAGGAAAGAAATTAATTCTGAGAACACAAGAACATTTCCTGAAATGTTCCCTGAACGATTCATCAAATAACTGGAATGCCTCATCTTGAAAGGCTTAAAAAAAAGACAAGAAAATACCTGTGTAGGTGTTGACACACACAAAAAGGTAATCAAATGTCCAAGATACTTGTGTATGGTTGCTAAGGTGCAACCACGCAGTGTGTAAGAGTACAATAAATGGGCAATATCTGTTTGCAGTGACGACAAGAGTTTATAAGTGTACTTGAAGGTTACCTTTAATAAGAAAACGGACAATACCTTCTTGTGGAATTGCACTGGATGCTACCTCTTACAAGAACAGCTAGAACAGTTATTTTAGTGTGAAACAAAAGTATACAAATCGTATATACAAGCACACACAATCATATTTACACAATATCTAGGACTTCAAACATTTGAGGTGGTGTAAGAATAAATAGTTCTTTTAAAAATCATTTACACCTGTTGATAGCACTACATATTCTGGTAATCTATTCCAAAGTCTTACCACTCTATTGCTAAAAAAAGAATTTCCTGATATTCAATCTACTTCTACCGTATATGTGTGGCCTCTCAATTCCTTGTACTCCTTTCTAGTAAAAAATACATCAGGGTTTACTACTTCTAAACCATGCATAATCTCAAACATTTCTATTAAGTCTCACTGATCTCTCCTATATTCTAACAATGTTAATCTTAGCTCTTTTAACCTATCCTTAGGACTCATACTTTTTAATTCTGGTACTAACTTAGATACTTGTCTCTGGACTTTTTCTAAAAGATTTTAATTTTTCTCTAAGTAGACAAGAAATTTGTAGTCATTCTCAGAAAAAAACAAAAAACAAAACAAAAACTAACATTCCAAGGGAAATTATGAATCACTGCCACCCATATATGCTGTGTTGGAGGTGATCAATTAAAAAGTTGGAAAAAGGGGTGATCAGTGAATAAGTTACTTCTCTCGCCTTTTGTTTGGCTGTGATCACAAAAAAGGTCTGAATTTTCCAAAAACAAGTGTGCACAAACTAGTGACCAACTTAGCATAAACTTACATTGCATATTGAACCCCCCTCTAAAAACCTATTTAGGAGAATTTTTAAAAAACGTGTGCATCAATGTGCTTTAAAATTAGTATCTGCAGTATGAAGTAAGAGATAAAAAAAACATATATGCTGCGCTGGGGGTGATCAATTAAAAAGTTCCCTTCTCTTGTCTTGCATTTTGTTGGGCACTAAAAAGTCCAAATTTTCAAAAAATAAGCATGGACACAAACTAAGTGACCAATTTAGCATAAGGTTACATTGAAAATTGTCCCCCCCCCCTATTTTGGAGGGGGGGGGAGAAAATTTTCCCTACTCATTGAGTATGCAAAATTTCAAATTTCTATTATGAACAGTTAGGGCTGGACAAAGTCCGGATACATGGATAGATACATATAAATGTGTGAACACATGAATAACCTAAACAAAGCAATAAACCAGTGTTGTGGGTAGTGGTGATTAAAAAAAAAACCTTTTCATTCTCAGTTCATTGGCGTTGTAATATCTTGGAACATTTATCATTCTTGTAAAATATTGTATTTGTTGGCATTTAAGATCCCCCTTGTTTCAGCAGGGAATGTTAACTCAAAAAAAACAAACCCTGCATTCTCCTGAATTCCTCTCATTTATCGCCCTGTCATTCAACACCACCCCGAGTACTGGCCAATGTGAGGCTGGGCAAACAAAGGCTTTTGAATCCGTTTTTTTTTGGGGGGGGGGGGGTCTGATATGCCGTCGAATACAGTAAGCAACCATCACCGATCTATAACGTACAATTTTTTTCCAGTTGGTAATGTTCCAACTTGTTTCTCCAGCAAATCGTGTGAGCTAAACAGAAGCCATAAATTCTACCTGAAACACAAAATGTTCAGTTATGTCAGGATTATCTGTACTCTTCAGTTAGGTTAAACTGACACATTGGCCGTCTTTGCACGGCACAGGAATTCCTACAGCTGCACTGCGATTTATGTTGATAGGAGAGTGGAGAAAACCAAATGCACGAATGAAAAGGAGGCCCTTCTGAAATCCGAATCAGGCAATTTTACAAAAGAGATGTTAATTATAGGGTTATCTCCCTTCATTATTATTTTTGCGACTGCATAAAAAGATCCGGGTTCATTCTGGTTGAACATAGACAAAACAGGTCTGGTTAGTCACTTAATAGAAACAGTCACGTGACCAATGTTTCTTGGCAGCATGCCTTGTTGGGGGTGATCAATTAACAAATTTGAAAAATGAGTGATCAATGAATAAGATAGCATAAACTTACATTGCAAATTGACGCCCCCACTATAAATGTATTGGGGGGGGGGTTTAAAAAAATGAAGATTTTTCTAGACATAAGTAAATGTATAAATTTTCAGCCATCTACCTCCATTGATGTGGCCTGTACACATGATACATAGCCAGCCAGACAAACTGAAGAAACCTATTTTGACAGTTTTGGTTGACGGTTTCTAATATTATATATATCACGCACACTATTATCAATTAAAAAAGGGGTGATCAATGAATAAATTACTTGTCTTGCCTTTTGTTGGGCAGTGATCGCTAAAAAAATCTGAATTTTCAAAAAACAAGCGTGAACGCTGCCGGACACATACTAAGGGACAAATTTAGCATAAACTTACATTGCAAATTGATCCCCCCACTAAACACCTATAAAGAGGGGGAATTTTCAAAAAAAATTTCATCTAGACATAAGGAGTAAATGTTTAAATTTTCAGCCCTCTAGCTCCATTGGTGGGGCCTGTACGCCCAATAGATAGCCAGCCAGACCAACTTAAAAACTGAAGAAACCTAGGGTGACAGTTTTGGCTGATGGTTTCTGAAAATGCAGAGCAACATAATGTTTTTGAAATCTTCTAAGTACAATGCAATTGCAAAATTATTTAACTAAATGACGGCATTGGTAAACTAGTATGAATAGAATTTACAAAGTTTTTGCCAACAGAACAATTAAATTCAAATAGTTTCGGACAATAGAACTCCTTGTCATTTGTGTTGTTAACACAACATTTCGGGCGGTCCATTCTTCAGCCTTCCTCAGGTGTAATATCCGAATGTGATGCAGTAAACAGAAGCTTTTAACTTCAAAGGAGGCAACACTTATAACATAGGATTCAGGTGTTTTTAACACAAACAACAAGAAGGAGTTCAATTGTCCGAAGAACTATTTGAAGTGTTTTTTTAAATGGATATTATTGATCCATAAAGTGTTTCCCAAGACAGCAAAACTGCTATAGTACATTTTAGAACATTTTATTTTAATGTGAAAAAAAAAAGTATACAATTTGTATATACAAGCACACATCATAATCATATTTACACAATGTCTAGGGCCTTAAACCTTTATAGTGGTGTAATAAACATCATGATTCTTCTTAAAATCATTTCCATCTGTTGATAGCACTAGATATTCCGGTAATCTATTCCAATGTCCTACCACTCTATTACTAAAAAAAGAATTTTCTGATATTCAATCTACTTCTATTTACATCTACCATATATGTGTGGCCTCTCAGTCCCTTGTATACCCTTCTAGTAAAAAATACATCAGGGTTTAATAATTCTAAACCATGCATAATCTTGAACATTTCTATTAAGTCTCCCCGAGTTTCTAATGATGTTAACCCTAACACTTTTAGCCTATCCTCATACTTTTTAATTCTGGTACTAGCTTAGTTGCTCGTCTCTGGACTTTTTCTAAAAGATTTTTTTATCTCTCTCCAAGTAGAACAGTGAACAGTACTCTAGGTGTGGACGGACATAAGTCTTATAAGAAACAAGTCCTTGTATAACAAATAATTGCACATTTACTAAGAAAATAAAGGAAAGTTGTTAATACAATAAAACTGAAGTAGAAAGCTTTAATATAGAAAGTATTGCGTCTATTTGCTCAATATTCTTCTTCAGAGTACTCACAAGAGTGGTTTTTCATCCGTTCGCAAGTCAATAAGTGACCACCTTGTAGTGTAAAGGTTAATACATTAGTGGTGTGAGTCACTGACCGTTTCCGATTGGCAGATTCAATAATAGCGTCTAACTGGACACAGGTTCTTAAGAGTGCAACACAATCTCACTCCTGGTTGTCTTTTGAAACTGTCTTGCAGCACTTTAGGTGTGCCGCCAATAATCTCTAGGTGTGTCGTGAAATTAAGTATAATTTTGTATATGTTTCAAAAGATACTTCTCCTGGGTCTGTTGAACTGCTTGAATGACATATATTTGGCTTGGCTAACAAAACCTAAGTAATGTGTTGCAAAAGATTTTATTCTTAAAAAGTGTATCGCCAATGCAAAATGTTTGGAAAGCTCTGATCTAGAGAAAAGAGAAAATAGAATATTGCATTTGAAATTAAAACCACATTCATGGCGTAATATTTTAATTTAATATTGTACAAGAGCTCTTTAGATGGATTGATTGATTGGTTTATTGGCATACAAACCCTTGATGGGTCATTTAATGCCGAAATCAGTTTAAAATTCCACAAAATAGAGTCTTGCAACTTTGGTGAAAGGTTACTTTTCTTTTTTTTGAATAGAGTCTTGCCACTTTGGTGAAACAGGTGGCCCCTGTTTGGAGGGGTCTTACCCCTCTGCAGGGTATGCAGTCTGCGTATCTAGGCCTCAGCTGAGAAGGCCGAAGAGATGATCTGATAGCAATTACATAAAATAAAATTTTAAATGTATATAAATTTATTTAAAATTACTAAAAAAAATCTTACTTGTTGACTCTTCACTTCATTTTTGTTATTTTGTCAAACTCCAATCCAAGAGATTTAAATATTGCACAATATATTTCAATACAATATTGCGCAATATATTTCAATACAATATTGCATCAACTCATAATTTCATGAATATGCATTATTAAAAAGGTTTACAAAACGTTTACTCTGTAATCGGAGATTTCCAAATTGTGAGTCGCGATACTTTAATGTCTCGCCAATAATCTCTAGGTGTGTGTAAGAATTAAGTATAATTTTGTATATCTTTCAAAAGATACTTTTCCTGAGTCAGTTGAACTGCTGGGATGACATATATTTGGCTTGGCTAACAGAACTGAAGTAATGGGTCGCAAAAAATCTATTTTTAAAAAGTGTGTCACCAAAGCAAAAAGTTTGGAAAGCTCTGATCTAAAGCAACAGAAACGAGATGAAAGAAAAATTGATAACTATTTGGACCCATGGAAATTCCATGGGTGTTGACAGTTGACAACTAAAATATCATTACTCTTCCATATATATTTCTGTTTATTATGTGGAGGTAATTTGACAATATGGAAATGACAGCTGTTGCCAAAGAATGGATCAGCCGAAACATTGTGTTAACAACACAAACAACAAGGAGTCCAATCGTCCAAAGAACTATTTGAAGGTATCATAGTGTTTTCATTTATAATTTACTTGAATTATGATACAAATGTTTTTTTAGGAAGAAAAAAA
>VCCN01004253.1:606915-621057 GCA_006491835.1 Architeuthis dux | reverse complement strand
ATAAATAAACAGATGAGAAGAGAGACGTTCATTGTATGACAGGAATTCTTTTTAATTCATTGCTAGGTGAAGGAAAAAAAGAAATATTTATCAAAAATAGGCCACGAAAGTTTTCGATTATGTAAGCAAGTCACCGAGCCGGCCCGTCATTTTCGAGAACCAGAAAAGCAAAGAAAAACTTATCTCACGGCAAAGGAGTTTAAGGTTAGGGTAGTCTAGTCTGGTTTTGTTTTATTTTCCATTTTTCTTGGACGATCTGGCTTTCTTAATCTAACACACGATATGAGCTTTCTCAAAAAATACCAGACCGGCTCCGCAATGATTGATTGACTTGAGCATAATCGAAAACATTTTTGTCTTAATTTTTATAAATAATCTTTTTTTTCTTTCCTTTTCACCTAGCATTGTCATAAATCAATTCTTGGCACACAAATATGTCGTTTTGTTTTGTGGACGTTTTTCCCCCCAAGCGCCCATTGTATTAATTTTAAAATTTTACCATTTTCTAAATATTTTGTTAAAAATTTAATGTTTGATTTTTGTAACTGTATGATTAGATTAATTATTGATTAAAAAAAATCTAATTGCGAAAAACTAATTTATGAGCAAGCATTGAATAATGAAAATGTAGGTCAGTTGTTAATTCGGTTTAAAAAAAAAAAATTTTTTTTTAAAGATATCACTGTTTTTACAATTTTAAATTATTTCCTAATCTTTTTACACATTTTTTACAGTATATATAAAAGTTTAATATGTATCAAATTTGTCAAAAAATTAACTTTAATTTATAATTCCATTGTAAATATTAAGGGCCTTAAGTTACATTGTCAGTGTACTAAAAGCCTTAATTTAAGGCTTTTAGTACCCTGGCAATGTAAATTGTAAGATGTGATTTAGTTATCCGATTTTGTGACTGAATAGTCCAAAGCAGGAATAAGGCTATGAGGTAAAAATAAAAGTCCAGTGTAGAGATAGGGTTTTCTGCCAGTGGCGATTCTGGCTGGCCCCTAGGTTGCCCCCCCCCCACTTTCATACGCCTTAATGTAGGGGTGTAGCTGATATATGATTGATTATCTCATATTTTCGAGAAAAAAAAAACTAGGCCGTAAAAATATAATAATTTATAATAAAATCATTCATATAAGTTTTGTATATCAACGTGGTGAAGTAAAAAAAAAAAAAATGAAGATTTCTCGTCACATGCATTTTGAAACCCCCCTCCCACGCCCCACTTTCTAAGAACTAGAAACGCCACTGTTTTCTGCACTTCAATCTATCAAGTCGAAGGCTCGAAATAAGCTCCAAGTTGAGAATGATTTAACTCTTTCCTCCCTGACAGCCTACTCTAACAATATGCCTGTGTGCCCTTAAACTAATTTAAGAGCCTGTTGCTAAACAAAAAAATACAATGGGCAGTAAATAAATTGCTATATCTCTTAATATTAAACGTACGCTTTCTAAATTTTCAGTGATTATTCCCAATGTATCACTTCCAAGTCCAGTGAAATAAAATCAGCAAAAAGTTAATTGAAAAGGGTATTATTATTGATTGATTGGCATTGTTATGATTTAAATTTAAACGTGTTTTTTTAGTCATTTTTTGTTGTTGCCTGGGAAATAACGCAAATATGAGATCACGCTTTCTACACATGATCAGGGCATGAGTGAAATTTATTATCATGCCTAGAGGCGTTATCAGGGAAGAAAGAGTTAAGATGTGTTCTCTCATTAATAGACGCACAAATCGAGGAACTAGTAGTCAAAAAACAAGAACAGAGATCACATTGATGTGTATATCAGTTACAATAGCAGAATTTTTATTTTTATTTAATAAATTTGAATTTTTCGCTTGCTTTCTTTGTGGAACAAATATACATCAGCAGATGTACAATTATAAAATGAAACTAATTCTTAGTATGAAGCTGTCTAATTATACGCAAAATAAAGTTATTATTTGAAATTATTCTTTGTTGCAACTTAATAAATGGAAGGGGTAATCTTATTGGCAAAAGTGGGTAATGACCCGAAAAGGTTGGAACACTGCTTTAAGTCATTACAAAACTGACACTTTTCCCACCTATTTTAGGCATGTTTATTACGAAGAGTCAGTGAAACAATCTAGTTAAGTTTAATTTGAGAATTTACAGTTACATAATTAGTTTAAATAACATCTGAGCGTATCACAACTTGTTCAAAAGTTTCATGAAGCTGTCTAACAGGTATCACATCAAGCAACAAGAATCTGAGGAAGCATTTTAAAAACCTAGTTATAACCTATGGTAGAGCTTTCCAAACATTTTGCATTGGCAACACACTTTCTTTTTAAAAATAAAATCTTTTGTGACACATTTTAGTTATGTTAGCAAAGCCAAATATATGTCAACTCAGCAGTTCAAGGAAAAGTAATGCTTGAAAGATATACAAAATTATTTTCTGTAGTTTTGAGAAGGGTCATTAATATTGCAGCTCACATCAAAATGTCGACTAAATGCATTAGCGAGACAAGTGCTGATTTCAACCCAAAGTGGCTTCCACTTCTCAACAGACCTAAACCCGACAAGACAAAGACACAGAAACACCTGGGCCCTGTGCTATAAGGGTTACCCCCTTTAAACAACTTCTGTTTAACCAATCACACTTGGATTTTACACTTGATGGCCGAAGAATGGATCCATATATATAAAATGCAATGTGTATCCATATATATATATATATATGTTGCACCGAATCAGTGAAATTGCTTAATTGGCAAAATTTACTTATTTTTTGTAAAAAAAGTTTGATTACATAAACTTTTGATCGTAAAAAATAGTTGTTTTATATCCTTGTGTTGATTAAATAAACTTTTGATCAAATTACAACTATGTATTTATTTACTTTGTAAAAAAAAGTTAAAACTACATATTTACTTATTTTTTGTAAAAAAGTTTGATTTCACAAAATTTGATCGTAAAAAGTAGTTTTTTATCCTTGTTTTGACTAAATGAACTTTTGATCAAATTAAAACTATGCATTTATTTATTTTTTGTAAAAAAAGTTAAATTTTGCCAATTGGGCAATTTCACAGATTTGGCGTAACATATATATGATAATTATAAAGACATTTAATTAGTTGGGAACCTATATTTGCTCGGCACCGGTGTGAACGACTGCTAAACGGGTGGCATAAATTGTAAATGTAAATAAAGAAACGAGTGCTCTGCGGGGATCAAACCCACATCCACCTTGGAAGAAACCTTATACACAGGTTCTGCACTACCCACCGAGCTAACAACGTTCTCATGGGAGGCAGGAGTTTTTAGCTGTACACTTGGCTGGCCTCTCTACTCACACGTTCGTATTTAGGCACGGATATAATGTGGATATAATGTCCCCTATGTCGACAAGATGAAATCTCTCTCTATATTTTGCGTGTGTGTAACACTTTTCAATGAGCACACAGATACTACACTCTGATCCTAGGCAAAAGGCTGGGGAGTGACATTTCGTTTCTAGACAGAACACACAGATACTCTGATCCTACTCTAAAGTGCTGATCCAACCTAATAATCCAGTAATGTTTTAAGTATATGAATATTAAGAAAAAAGAAAAAAGATGCTGGTCTTAATAATTTTACAGTTTGAATCCTGAATCCAGTTTTAATTTCTATCTAAAAATCGGTGAAGAATTTTCTGCTTGCCTAACTATTTTTGTCATCGTGTAGAGTCACTTGGAAATTGATGTGACTTAAAATATGTTTAGACTTCCTGCATTTGAGGATCTCACAGACCATCATCACTTCCTATATCCTTCCTTTTGAAATTCAATAATTGTATTTGGAGAATATTTTAGATAAGGGCATTTCCCTTAGTATTTATAACTGATTCAACATTTTTGTTGGGGGGGGATGGACATTTTTGAAATATTTCCACGCTTCTAGTAGGTAGTCCAAAGAGTCTGTATTTTGGCGAATACATCGCAGTAACGTTAATTTTCCCCTGTTTCTCAAGTGTTCATTCTCCATAATGTTGACTAATACAAAACTGTTATGCATGCCATAATAAAGAATGTCTAATTCTGAATCTGTTGGTGTCTTATTTGTCATTGTTTGACTTAAAATGAATTTTACAGCAAATTTTCAATTTAATGTGTTTACAGCGCCCAAACTACGCTGTGACAGTTTTTTTTACAGTGGTTGAAAAAAAAAAAAAGGTGTCTATAAATAAATGATTGCTGACACCTCTGCTACTGATGTATGTCTTTGGAACCAATATCATGTAGTAGAGAAATAACTGTTCTTCAGTTGCGTATATAATTCAAGTGAGTACACAATGTCGAAATATTTAAAAATTGTTTGGTACTCAAACTATTTAAAAAAAATGTTATTCTACAATACAAGATCCTTTAAACACCTTTTGTTGGGCCATGAATCTTATTCTACAATAGAAGATCCATTAAACTCCTTTAAAGTTTTGAAATTGTAAAAGAAAGAGGTCTGGTTAGTTACTAGATAGAAACTGTCACATGACCAATGTCTTTTGGCAGCATGCCGTGCTGGGGTGATCAATTAAAAAATTTGAAAAACCAGTAATCAATGAAGGATTTACTTCTTGCCTTTTGTTGGGTCATGATCACTCAAAAAGTTTTATTTTTCAAAATACAAGCATGAACGCTGCCAGACACAAACTAAGGGATCAATTTAGCATAAACTTACATTGTAAATTGAATCCCACACTAAAAACCTATTTTATGGGGGAATTTAAAAAAAAACTGTTTTTTCTAGACATAATAAGGAGTGAATGTTTAAATTTTCAGCCCTGTAGCTCTACCAGTGCGGGCTGTACACTTGATTCATAGCTAAAACAGCTTAAAAACTGAAGAAACCTATGTTGACAGTTTTGGTTGATGGTTTCTAATACAATGTGACGTAGAGTTAACATTAATTAACTAATAAATTAATGTTAATGAATAAGCTTTCCTCTTACAGTTGTTTACGATAATGAGGTTACTAATTTTAATACAAGGAGTTGGGTGGCATAACTGTTACCAGCACAAAAAATGGAATCAGCAATTAACAGGGAATTTGGAGCTCTTTAGCCCAGTAAGGTAGTTCAACTAGAGCCTGTGTAAAGGAGGAGGAGGAGAGTTGGGCGTTGAGCTAGAAACTCCACCCTGAAAAAATAAATCTGCTTATTACAGAAACCGCAGCAGCACCCCAGGGTTTATCCGCTGGCGGGATGTGGTTAAGGTCCTATGCTCCACAAGGAGTCTACAGCAATAAGCAGTTTTAATAATTCCTTCTTGATTAAGAAACAATCGATCTAACTGGCACTTTCTCTTTGTCTGACAAACATAATAAGCTCAAAAATGACTACATACTTTATTATCTCTGCCATGTATTTGGTCATGTCTGTCCACACAATATCTCCAAAAGTACTAATTGAATTTCAATGTAAATGGGCTAAGGAAGAGTTGGTTAGATTTTGGGGCGGTTACACAAATTATTCTTTGATTGAGAGTTTTTTAAAAATATATTTATGTATACACTCATGCCTGTCTATATGAAATCTCCGAAAGTTCTCAATGAATTTCAATGAAATTTTGTAGAAGAAAGGTACACAATAGACTACGTAAGATGTGATTCGATTTTGGGGCAGATCCATGCACAATTAAAGCCCCTATGTCATAGTTATATGTCCACACCACCTAACATTGCCAAAAGTTCATGTCTGTCCACACAATATCTCCAAAAGTTCTCAATGAAATTTGGGGCGGATCCAAGAATTATCTTTTGATTGAGAGATATTTTTCCGGTTTTTTTTTCCATAAATTTATGTATACATTCATGTCTGTCTACATGATATCTCTGAAAGTTCAATGAAATTTTGCAGAAGAAGAGTGGACAATAGACTACATAAGTAGTGATTAAATTTTGAGGTGGATCCATGCAGAATTAAATCCTCTACATTGTAGTTATATGTCCACACCACATAACATTGCCAAAGGTTCATGTCTGTCCACACAATATCTCCAAAAGTTCTCAATGAATTTCAATGAAAATTTGTGGGCAATGAATGGACCATGGAAGACGAGATTAAATTTGGGGGTGGATCCAGGCACAGTTACTTCCCCTGACAATGGTGTTGGCAGAGGTATGCGCTCTCTGAGTGCATTCCAGTTGAGAAATGTTACTTGGAGACTTACAAAGATATTTCATTAGAAAGTTGTTTTTACTTTTATTTTTTCAACTCTCATTTGAACAGTTTAAAATCTTTGAATGAGGCCCTAAATAGAATTATTTCACCTCTCATCCCCTTCTTTATATACACACACACACACACACACACCTATATATATATATATATAACTTGAGGAAAATAGATTTTTACTAGTATTTGGACTGATGACGTCAGGGTAGGTTTACATCAGTCGGAGGGTAAAAACAATGAAATGGTTTTATTAGTCACACTGGTAAACACTCAGAAGGGGGTACACAACCTCACGGGTACCATCCATTGTACTGCTAACTGATCCCCCATTGGCCGTGTACTAAATAGGTCATTTTGATACGTTGTGAGTCCATAAAATATACACTACGATAATGCCCTAAATAAAATAACAAGCTACATATATTATGATACTGCCCTAAAACAAAAGAACAAACTAAAAATAAGAACTATAGCATGAGGGAGGTGATGCTTGATCAGCACTGCTGGGGAACTATGGTAGAAAGATGGTAGTACTATGGTAGTTTTGTTTTTAAATTCCCGAAACAGTTCCATGGCAAACAACTGATCCATATAAGGAAATTTTACTTATAGTACTATAAGATCTAATTATGTGTAAAACATAAATCTCTCATTAACAGATATTAGTGAATAATTGACTTATATGACAAATAATGAAATAAACGAATAGAACTTTAAAAATTACTGTAGGTAAGATCTTTTGTTAAGATTTTCTGTAGTAAAATCTTAAATGCTTTATGACTAAGACTTATATAAATATGCAACTTTCTATATTAAAAGAAAATTTTTTTTCAGAAACATCTTTAGTGTTTAAAGCTGCAAAGCTTTCTAGACATATATATAGTAGATACAGGCCAACCCTGTCATACACTATACAATCACTGTGAAATTCAGTTACCGTGATTTGAGAAACATGCCACCATTTCCTGTTTTACGTGTGTAATTATTCCGTTACCACGTTCTAAAAGGACGGGGATGCATTGTAATTATTCCCTTTGATTCTATCAATCACTTAACGAAAATTTGTCAAATGAGGGCAAAAATTGGGACAAATTAATCTTGTCAAGTGCAGTTCGCCTCATTTATGTATTTTTGGTTAAGAAATCATTAAATTATGATAAACCTTGTGTACAGGTCAATCCTAGTTTTTGAAGATAACAGAAAAAAAGATTAGAGTTACAAAAGCAGCAGATATAAAATACATTTCAGCCCTTCTCATGATGCATAGATTTCAGCCTAACGAAACTATTACTCTTGTATATGGCTCAATTTAAATCTTTTGTTGAAAAAGTTTACCTAAAAAAAAACTCTTATACAAAAATGTGAGCATATATTCCTTTATTTCATACTGTCATTTCATATCACATGCCTAAAAATACGATCGGTCTGAATAAGGAGGCATGTGAATGTGCACGTTTATGACCGCTGCCTGTTCATGAGAGTGCCATTAGCTTAGTGGTAAAGAGCAGGACCATGTATAGGTTGCTTCCAGGGGTGGACGTGGGTTCGCTCCCCGCATGGCGCTCGTTTCTTTATTCAGTTATACTATCTAGGCTGCCCGGATATTATCACAATCTTCTTTTTCTATTACACTAAGATGACAGTTACTGATGGACTGTATAATTTAAACTCTAATAATCGCTATAAAAGCCAAAACCTAGTTTTATGCAGAATAGTTGGATTGAAAGCACAAAAAATACTTTTTATTTTTTCCAGCAGAATGTATCTTAGTAACTTCGAAAATTTGTTAGTTTAAAAAAAATAAACCTATTTTTTTTATCGAATATAAGTAACTTCGAACATATCCAGTGTCAAGGCAAAATGTGTCCCAATTTTCAGGGTGCCTGATGTAAACTTGATCCAAAAAGTATAAGCTTCAACCAAACACTAACCATTTTGCATTTGTTTGGTTGCAATAGGAGATTGCTATTTGCACAAACCCAGAGCCACCAGGAGGTGCAGGATGGTGTAGCGGATATCGGCAGGAGAAAACTGAATCAGCAGATCGAGCACGAGTTTTGGCCAAGGCTGTTTACATTCTCTTCGCAGTGATGCCCTCAGGAAAGGCATGAATCCACGTATCCCCCCCCCCCTATGGGTAAACAGCAGGGAACTTGAAGTTCTTTAGCCCTGTAAGGCAGTCCAACCAAGGGAAGGTTACTTTTCACAAAAACATATGGCTGCAGAGCTAGCAATTCCACACCATAAAATTTACTTACTACTGAAACTGCAGCAGTCTCACGACTGGTGTGGTTGTGGCCCTATGCTCCACAAGGAGTCTACAAAAATAAAAACAACAGGGCCACCTACATCAAATAATAGGTTTCAGCCTCCCTCTAGAACAAGGGTGGGAAAACTTTTCTCCCCGAGGGCCACATGGAACATCTGTAAGGTCTCTAGCGGGCTGCAATCGACAAAACACTAAATTTATTAAAAAATAAAATATATTTTCACATAAAAATACAATTATTCATACAACTGTATTATTTTGTACACAAAGAAAGTAACAGATGAAACTGAATTTAATATTATGTTGCTTCATAAATGTTACTGAACAGTTACTAAAACTCTTAATGAGATTCATGCAATTGCACAAAATCCTGCCCAAGTTTGTTGTAGTCAGGATTCAGCATGCTTGTGTTATACGCAAGACAGAGTGCAAATTTGAGTCTGTTAGAGACCTGTTCAATTTTCCGTTTTTTTTTGGTAGCACTCATGGTTAGGATAACAAAATTTGAAACAAGATATATTAAAAGTGTTTAAAATAATGCTTTTGCACAGAAAATACATTCTCCTGGAAAAATCAAAAGTATCTTAGTAACTTCGAAAATTTGTTAGTTTAAAAAAAAAAAATGTTAAAAATAGGTTGATTTTTTTTTTGATCGAATATAAGTAACTTCGAACATTTCCAGTGTCAAGACAAAATGTATCCCAATTTTCAGGGTGCCTGATGTAAACTTGATCCCAAAAGTATAAGCTCCAACCAGACACTAACCATCTTGCATTTGTTTGGTTGCAATAGGAGATTGCTATTTGCACAAACGCAACCGAGCCACCAGGAGATGCGGGATAGTGTAGCTGGTATTGGCACGGAAAAATGGAATCGGCGGATCGAGTGCGAGTTTTGGCCAAGGCTGTTTACATTCTTTTCACAGTGATGCCCTCAGGAAAGGCATGAATCCACTTCCCCCCAGCTATGGGTAAACAGCACATAAAATACAATTATTCATAAAAATATATTATCTGCAAGGAGTCTACAAAAATAAAAACAACAGAAGCACCTACATCAAATAATAGGCTTCAGACTCCCTCTAGAACAAGGGCGGGAAAACTGTGATGCCCTCAGGAAAGGCATGAACCCACTTTAAAATAACATTCCATCATTCACTATTGTACAATCTCAAATTGACATCACTGTGCAAGAATGTCCGTGGGCTACTCAAATAAGGCCTGCGGGCCATAGTTTGCCCACCCCTGCTCAGAATGAGAAGAGTAAGAGAGAAAACCCCCTGAATGATACAATGATTAACCAGAGGTCCCTTTGAATAATTAATGCTTTTTTGTGTCAGATAATTCCAATAACAATGCTACCTTCTTAACAGGAAGAGCAGCATGTGTTGTTGGTCGTTGGCTCTTTGAACAATTGTAGAAGAAAAATTCTCATTCATCATCAAGTATTGATTTTAGACTTTTCTTTTGTTCACGTTGCCTTTCTTTTTGTCCCTGTGGTATTTTTCACTTATGGACTTTATGATACAAGTGAGCAACCATCATTCTGTACCCTAACAATGATACAAAACTTACCAAACAAGTCATTGCAAAAAAAAACCATGAGAATTTTGCGAGTAAAAATGAAGCACATATTTGTGCTTGTATCTCACGTTTTCGTCTAAGTTTTTTTTCTTCAAAGGGATTTTTGTTTTTTTGTGTGTACTGTAATTATTGTATTTGTTCTTGAGGTTATTTGATGTTTTTGTTTTAATATATTTGGATTGTGCTCTACATAAAAGATGTTCCATTTTTAAAAATAACTTGGTGATTTCTGCTGAAAATGTAAATCATTTCCAATGCATCCCAATTCATGATTTTTAAAAAGTATTCATCAAATATTCCAATACTGGTATTCTTATTAATAATTTCTGACTAGTATTTCTTTCCTTTTAATTTCTGGTCTTTTTATCACACCTCCCAGATCATCATTCCAAGATCATTAGTAACACTTATTTTTCAACATAATCTCCTTCCATGTCAATGCACTTAATTCAGTGGTGAATATTAATCACAGTTTGAACATTATTCAGTGAAAATTAGTCAACTAAAAACTGTGGTGGTGGTAAGATTAAGTTACGGTGATAAAAATACTACCAGTGTGGTTTGAACCATAAATGATTGAAACCCCCCACCAAAAAAAAACAGGCCTGTTTAGTCACTCAATTGGAACCAACATGTGACCAAAGTCTTTAGGCAGCATGCCATATTGGCAGTGATCAATAAAAAAAAAATTGGACAAGGGGGTGATCAATGATCACTAAAAAGTCCAAATTTTCAACAAAAAAACCAGCATGAAAGCTGCTGTACACAAACTAAGGGACCAATTTGGCATAAACTTACATTGTAAATTGAACCTCCCACTAAAAACCTATTTTGGGGGATGAATTTTCAAAACAAAACAAACCTTTTTCCCTACTCATTGAAAGGATTGTGTGTGTGCAACATTTCAAGTTTCTACTATGAATGGTTAGGGCTCAGCGAAGACCAGATAGATATAAATCTCAGAACACATGTATAACCTAAACCCAGCAACAGTGTTTAAATCGGTCTGTTGTGGGTAGCAGTGATTAATAACTGGCAATGAGAGTGCGAGCTCGATTTTCACCGAAGGCTTACGCTTTATTTCCGATTGCGCTATTATTTGTTGCCATAGAAACAGTGGCCCAAATTAATAAGTTGTATAAAAGTAACTAAAATTAGGATGAAGATAAAAACTAGTCAAATTTAATAAAAAGTGATGTGTTACAATACTTCATCCAATAATAATAAAGATTGATTTATAAAAGTTGTAAAAAAAAAAAAAACTAAAATTAGGATGAGGATAAAAACTAGTCAAATTTAATAAAAAGTCCTGAATTAATAGGTTGTATAAAAACAACTAAAATTAGGATGAAGGTAAAAACTAGTCAAATTTAATAAAAATAAAGTCCTTGTTTGTCAAGCAGTCATAGGTTCAATCAGTGTGTAGTCAAAAAGAGGACACATTTCTCAAAAATCTGATCAAGAGATAATTCAATTTAAAACTTTAATATGCATTTTATGTTGGCCATTTTTAAAACAGACTTATTTTAATAAATCAATTATGGGAATCTCTTGATATCCGCTAATGTAACTATTTAATTTATTTGGTAGTCGACACAATTCAAAAGAATGTGTCCCAGAATGCACAGATTACAAAAGATACAATCGTTCCAAGTATGTAGATTATTAAATTAAAAAAGCCATCTGAAGCCGTGGGTTCCATACTTTCACATTGTAATTTAATATTCCAGAGAAGAATTGGAAATCTGTTAGAGTATGCGCAGCAGAGAATTCCGCATTGTCAAGTCCATTGTGTCTGATGGCAACAAAGACGACATGGACACGACACAGCGTTGGAAATACAAGAGAAAACAGGTTTGGTTAGTCAGTCAATAGAAACTGTCACGTGAACAACCATCTTTTGGCAGCATGCAGTGTTCGAGATGATCAATTAAAAAAATTTGAAAAAGGGGTGATAAATGAATAAGTTACTTCTCTCGCCTTTTCTTGGGCATTGATCACTAAAAAAGTCCAATTTAGCATAAACTTACATTAGAAATTGAATCCCCCACTAAAAACCTATTTAGAGGGGGAATTTTCCCCAAAAAACAAAAAATGTTTTTTCTTAACTTAAGGAGTAAATGTTGAAATTTTCAGCCCTTTAGCTCTATTGTACCAATAGAGCTAAAGGGCTGAAAATTTCAACATCAAGCCTGTATGTGTGATTTAAAAAACAAAAACAAGTGTGAATGCCATTAAACACAAACTAAGGGACTGTTTTAGATTAAACTTACATTGCAAATTGAAACCCTACTAAAAACCTATTTAGGGGGAATTAAAAAAAAAAAGTTTTTTTCTAGACATAATACGGTGTAATGCTTAAATTTCCAGCCCTCTAACTCCATTAGAGTGACCTGTACACGCGTTAAACAGCCAGATCAACTTAAAAACTGAAGAAACCTATGGGGACAGTTTTGGTTGATGGTTTCTAATTGTTATATCATTGCAAAATATTCACAGCATTTGAAAAAAAAAAAAAAGAAATAGATCATAAAAAATGAATAGAAAGAACCAGAGAGTATCAATGGAAAATAGAAAGAAAGCAAATTCAATTTCCTGATGCATGGGAAAAATATTCTATTTTATCCTTATGAAAAGGAAGAAATCTTTGAAGACAGAATAATACACAGTTTAAAGATCTCCAAGACCCATGAGATGTTGAATTTTTAAAATCATATTAGTTTAACTTAGCAAAGTCTTTAGCTTGAAAAAGAATCCTTAAAGAACTATTTTTAATGCAATATAAGATTAAGATTGCCATCAAAAGAAAATCCTAAACAGTATTTTCAAAAATAGAAAATTGCAGAAGTGAGCACACAGATTTTTGCAAGGCTGTTTTTAAAGTTTTTTAATAAGAAAAACTGTTGTATTCCGTCTTAATACTGTAATTCACAGGTTGTAATACCACCGCTCAGTATACATGGGTTTAACGTAGGGTTTATATTATGTTTACCAAGTCTGACACTAAATATCTGTTCACTAGTTCGACACACAGATACCCAACAAAAACATACTTATTCCAACTTAGGAAAAATATATTTATGTATATAAGTTAATTAAAAGGTAAGTTTTATGTCATCAAGTGCCTGTATACATGATGGTTACAGACAAAATTTATATAGGGGTATCCCTTATTCGAAAGCTTGCTTTTACAAAAAAATGTGAAAAGTGAAAATAGCGTTCAGCATTTTGGTTTGCATCAAACCTTTATAGAGGCATTACCCACTCTCTCCTACACTCCAATCTCCCACTATTTCCAACCTCCAACGACTCAGCCTAACATACCATCTCACTATTTTTGGGGTCTGGAAACGATAAAAGAAATTTCTTATATAAATTAACGGTAATTGCTTCACGCCTTTCGGCTTACTTAATGTTTTTATAGGAACGCTTTACTTTCGGATAGCAGTGTGTGTGTATGTTGGGGGGGGGGGTGTTAAAGCGTCTCCGCCTCTTAAGGAGTATGGAGCCAGGTGACGAAGACCCGGTTTCTGTTGCATGCGTCAGCTTAGTGATCCTTGCAAGTTTCAAGTCTGGTCGAGACCAGGACTTTATTCCTACAAGTTTTTATCAGCACCCCCTTGGCAGGAAACAAGACCACCAAAGGGATACCTCCACCCTAATCACACAGCTTAGAGTGTACTCAATTAGCTGCTGAGTGCACAGGGAAATTTATCCTAATGAAGAGTTTTCCACACTCTTCCCTTATACCAGGAATCGAACCTGAGACCTTCTGCATGTGAGGCAGATGGACTAACCATTACACCATCCGAGCGGACGGGGGGTGGGGGTCACTGTAATAGATATTTTTGGTAGCATAGTCTAACTCCTCCACTGGGAATTGAACCCTCTTACTTTCCATGAAACTGATGTATATATAAATATATATAATATTTAAGAATTTTGACAACTATTTCTCCTCATCATAATAAATAGAAGTCAATTAGTCAGTTTCATTAATTATGATCATTAATTTACCAATTGGATCAACCTAACTTTTCTTTGCCAAGGTTTACCTCTTTTCTTAAATTGTACACCTGACAAGGGCTGAAGAATGGATCA
>VCCN01004253.1:559852-571347 GCA_006491835.1 Architeuthis dux | reverse complement strand
ACACGTTTTTATTATTTTGAAGCTTGAACACTATGAATCATAATGAAAAGCTTCAAAAGAAAAAGAATTGAGCATTGTAGCTCTAAAAATATCAACTTTTAAAATGATTCATTGAGCACCTATATGCAGCCACTCATATACACATACATACGTACACACACCAAGTGCTACCTAAAAGTTAGGAAAACTTAAGATATGAAATGATTTCCTCAATGAAAGAAAAATTGATAGAAATTGAGGTCCTTTATTTCCTGGTGAAGTGATTTCGAGAGAAGTGTGAAAATATCCAACGAGACACAGGAAATGCTGGGTAACTTGACAAATGAACAGATTGATCAACGTGTTCAAAATCCTCAAACTTTTGGGCAGCACATTGCATGTGTGTGTATGAGAGAAAGATATTGACTGATAGATTATATTAGAATTCTTATAGGCCATAGAGCAAATATGGGGCTGTTTCATGGCTGAGATAGTTGTATGTATCCCATTGGTGTTGGAGATCAAAATCCAGTAAAAGTTGAATGCTGATTTTCAAAGCAAGAAGGCCCTTCCCATTTTGAAGATTTGCACAATATAATCTTCCTGTCCTTATATGGCATTAACCATACGAAACTTAATAAAAAAAATAATATTGTACATATATTATGTGAAATCAAATGATGGATAATTATAAAAACATTTTAAAATCAAATGATATAAAATGTTTTTATAATGATCATATTCTTTCAGATATAAAATTATCCATCATTTGATTTCATAGTCACCATAGAGAACCACATTATATTGGTGCCTAAAATACAAACGTGAGAGTAGAGAAGCCAGCAAAGTGTAGGATTAAAAGACTCCTGGCTACCATGAGAACTTTGTTAGCTCAGTTGGTAGAGCAGAACCACATGGAGCTCGTTTCTTTATTCACATTTACGATTTAGGCCGCTCATTTAGCAGTCGCTCACACCGGCCCTGGCAAATATAGGTTCTCAACTAATAAATGTCATTATAATTATCATATTCTATCAGATATAAAATTATCCATCATTTGATTTTAATCTAATACTTATAAATTTGTAATACTCTGTGTGTATGTGTTGGAATATGAGATTATATTATATAGTGTGTGTGTGTATGTGTGTGTGTGTGTGTGTGTATAAAATCCTTGTAAGAAAACTGCTAAATAGACTAGTAAGTCAGGCTGCCAAGGATCACCTCCCCCAAGAGCCAGTGTGATTTTAGAGTTAACCAAGGCACGGCCGCTATGGTTTTTGCCCTAAGACAGATCCAAGAAAAAAGTCTTGAATAAATCAAAAAGCCTGTATGTCACCTTCGTTGACCTGACAAGGGCATTCCGCAGGGTAAGCCGGTTGGGTCTCTGGATAATCTTGGAAAAATTGGGCTGCCCACCAAAGTTTCTCACGATGGTCAGCCAACTCCAGGAGACGTAGCTTGGGCAATTGATTGATTGTTTTTAACAATTTTGTGTTTTTGTGATTTTGTATTTAACAGCACCCTTGGTGGGTCATTTAGTGCCGAATTCAGTAGGGGGAGGGGAGGAGATCCCATGTCGCCGTGACTAGAGGAGGGAGAATCCCAAATCCCTGTTACTGAGACAAATGCCACGAGGACCGGGATAAAAGGGTGGGGGGAGAGATCCCAAAAGCTTCTCAGGACGAATCCTGAGCAAGCTAATGGTGATCGCCGCCCGACCAGCTGGCCAATATATCCTGTACAACTTCTCCCAGATATCCAGAGATACCCGAGCATGCCACAAGGAGCCACAAAGGACCGTGGTTCTCTGAACTTTGAGGCCATGGCGGTTTCGAAGAACAGATACTACACTTTGATCTTAGCCAAAAGGCGAGGAAACGATTTCGTAGCTTGGGCAAGTAAGCGACTCCTCTAAACCTTGGTATAAAGCAAGGTTATGTGCTGACCCTCACACGGTTTTCAACAGTCTTTTAGAATGATGTTGAAACATTTTCACATGTAAAAACAGCAACCTATTCTATCTGAAGCAACAACTGACGCACACCATGACCCCAGTGCAGCTAGTCAGAGAGCTCCTGTTTGCAGATGACACGGCTCTGGTTGCCCCCTCAAGGCAGCCCTCCAGCAAATATACGTTCTCACTTATAAAATGTCTTTATAATTATAATATGTATTGTGAAACAGTTTTTGTTTTGTTTTTAATGGCTTTAATGTATCATTTACTTACTGTCTTGTTTATTTGTTAATGTATCTTTGGTAAATGTAGGCATCAGACCTTTTTATTCAAAGAAAGCACTTAAAGGAACATAAATTACACCATATATTAGACTACCAATTAGAACCTGCTCTGATACTGACATAAAACAGCGTTAGGAGTGGGTGGATAGCAGAAAGTAAGAAAATAGCTATTAGTTATTTCTTGGTTAACAACAGAAAGAATTTAGTTTTAGTTTTCAAGATAGTGAAGTGCTAATACAAACCATCAACCAAAACTGTCAACATAGGCTTCTTCAGTTTTTAAGTTGGTCTGGCTGGCTATGTATCGTGTGTACAGTCTGCACCAATGGAGTGCTGAAAATTTAAGCATTTACTCCTTATGTTTTGAACAAAATGTTTTTGTTTTTTTTAATCCCTCCCAAATTAGTGGAGGTTTAATTTGACATGTAAATTTATGCTAAATAAAATGATAAATTAGTTTGTGTCTAGCAGTACTGAAGTACTCAATGGGGATCAAAATCACTACACAAGCTACTCGGCGTACAATACCAGGTTGCACTACGAAAGGAATCCCAAATACGTATTAGAAACCGTCAACCAAAACTGTCAAAATAGGTTTCTTCCGTTTTTAAGTTGGTCTGGTTGGCTATGTATGTTTCATGCATACAGGCAGCACTAATGCAGCTAGAGGACTGCAAATTTAAACATTTACTCCTTTTTTTTTTTTAAATTCCACCGCGAAATAGGTTTTTAGTGGGGGGATTCAATTTACAATGTAAGTAGTACCTAGTTTGTGCCCGGCTGTGTTCAGGATTGTTTTGTTTTTTAAATTCGGACCTCTTAGTGATCCAACAAAAGGCGAGAGAAGTAACTTATTTATCACCCTTTTTTTTACAATTCTTTTAATTGATCACCCCCAACATGCTGCCAAAAGACATTGGTCATGTCACAGTTTCTATTAAGTGACTAACCAGACCAGACCAGTTTTATTACTCAACAGACAGGAGAATTATCAACCTGTCTCCAAAAGATAACAAAAACCAATTCCAAAGAAAAGTCTTCAGATAGAATCTATCTGCAGAGGGCAGGAAAGATCAGAGTTGATCTTTAAATGAATTTAATAAAGATCAGTCTTTTGCCTGAGATTATCTTTGCCTTTACCTATCCCATAACCAAATGCAGGGTCATTGGGGCACCACAGATGATTTCATCATAGGTGCGGTGTGTCAAGGGAGAGATAGACTGACAGAGTCCATCCCACTTTAGGCAGTTTGGAATCAGAGTTGTCCATCTCCTAAACAGGTTGCCAACCATGGCTAGGGATCCCAGTCTGCCCTACAATTAATCCATAACAGTTAATCCATGTGTGTGTGTGTGTGTGGGGGGGGCTTCATGCCTTTCCCAAGGGCATTAGTGTGACTTAGCCACTCCAAACCTCTTGACGGAGATTAGATTTCATATCAAATGACAAGACCCAACTATGAACTCGAGAAATATCAAATGAAGATAAAATAGACAGGTTAGTAGGGCAAAGAACAGTATAACAAGAACCATAAGTTCAACAATGCGTCCACCGTCCGTGATAGTAGTAGCAGGAGGAGAAGGATGGTTCACTCAGAGGTCTGGACCGAGTTTCATATCAATCCAACATGATACGGCTGAGAAAATTGATATTTAACATTACTAGTTGTGGTAATAGGAGGAGGAAGAGGAAGATGAGGATAGTTCACCCAAAGGTCTAGACAAAGTTTTATATCAATCAAACACGATACAACTGAGAAAATTGATATTTATCAAATTAGCATGTCTTATAGAGATGCGTTGAACGCATCTAAAAACACTACAAGGGTGCATCAATAAGTCTATAGCCTAGCATTTATTAACTGAATTTTGATCTGAAATTTTCACTGTATAATATTTGTGCTAGGGAGCGACACATTGATCCTAGGCAGAGTGCTCAGATACTACACTCTGATCCTAGGCAACAGAGGGCCAAAGAGTGACACTTCAGAGCACACGGATACTCCGATCCTATTCCTAGGGAGAAGTGCCAATTCATGCATAAGTAATCCAGTCATTTTTTTACGGCTACTATGCTAGTATAAATATATATGCATAACTAAACACGAGGTGACTGGAAAGATATTTATAGAGCAGAATCATTTCTTTGGAAAATTACAATCCTACTGTTCATAATAATGACTTGTAATTACAGGTAACATCTAAATGAATAATGTGCTTAGAACCGAGATTAAAAGGTCACCGTTCTCATCAAAGAACGCTGACCTATTTTATTAATAACCTTACAAAGCCGCATTTATCCTTCAGAACCCAACACTTCACATGGTCACACATTAACCCCACACACACAATACTAACGGAAACATTTTAATATCATCAACACTTATAAAACTCAAGAAGGATCATGAATATTTCATTCTGTATTGACAGTTTTCTCATTCAAAACTTTCCCTACTTTTAATTGCTTGTGGCGAAACTGAAAAGTTTCCTCAATCTTAATTGCCAAACTGAAAAGAAATTCTATCTTGCATCTTCACATGAGGCAATAGGTAAAATACTGTAGTAATCAGACATATTTAGAAAACAGGTCTGGTTAGTCACTCAATAGAAACCGTCATGCGAACGTCTTTTGGCAGCATGCTGTGTTGGAGGTGATCAATTAAACATTGTAAAAAGCGGTGATCAATGAATAAGTTACTTCTCTCACCTTTTGTTTGGAAGTGATCACTAAAAAAGTCTGAATTTTCAAAAAACAAGTGTGAACACTGCTGGACACAAACTAAGAGACCAATTTAGCATACAGTTAGATTGTAAATTAAACACCCCACTAAAAAACCTATTGGAGGAGGGAGTAAAAAAACCTTTCTAGAGATAATAAAGAGTAAATGTTCAAATTTTCAGCCCCCTAGCTTCATCGCGATAGCCAAGCTCACTTGAAAACTGAAGAAACCTATGTTGCCTATTTTGGTGAGAGTTTTGGTTGACGGTTTCTAATATTTAGACCACTATGCTAGTGACCCTGGCTGACTTTAGTATGTCAGTATTAGTGATGAAAATTGCTCCAGTGAACATTGAAAATGGTGCGGAGGCAATGATGATAGAAGCGCTCTAGTAGGCATACATAACACTGGTATATGACCCAGAATTCGGCTTCAAAGGGTGGGCAGCACAATGGCTTTGTAGTCTCTAGTTTTTGTGTCCCTCTTGAGGTTCGTGTTACTCCAGACATATTTGTGTAGTCTACCAGAGGCTTGGTTTGCCTTAGCTAATCAGTTGTCCATCTCTCTGCCCAGCCTGGCGTCAGACGATTGATGCAACCTAGGGAGTTGAAGGCCTGGACTACTTTCAGCTTTGTCATACCAATGGAGACGGAAGGAGAGTGATACCTGTTTTGGCACAGATTGATGGAGGATGACTGTCTTTATCAGGCTGCCCCTTCTATGCCAGAGATTTTTTTGGTCTTTGTTAAGCAGGATATCACCTGCTGGAGGGCTGCCTTGAGGGAGCAACCAGAGCTGTGTCATCTGCAAACAGGAGCTCTCTGACTAGCTGCACTGTTTTCATGGTGTGCGTCAGTTGTTGCTTCAGGTAGAACAGGTTGCCGTTTTTACATGTGAAAATGTTTCAACATCATTCTAAAAGTCTATTGAAAACAGTGTGAGGGCCTGCACAGGTTTGGAGGAGTAGCTTACTTGCCCAAGCAGCGCCTCACAGAGTTGGATGCAAACTTTGGTGGGCAGCCCAATTTTTCCAAGAATATCCTGAGGTCCAACCTGCTTACCCTGTGGAATGCCTTTGTCAGGCCAACAAATGTGACATACAGCCTTTTGTTTTGTTCAAGACTCTTTTCTTGGATCTGTCTTAGTTGCAAAACTCGGATCGGCCATGCCTCGGTTAACTCTAAAATCACAGTGGCTTTTGGGGAGGTGACCCTTGGCAGTTTGACTTACTAGTCTATTTAGCAATATTCTTGCTAGTGCATACTATTATAATATAATCTCATATTCCAATACACACACACACAGTGAGTATTACAAATTTTTATAAGTACTAGATTGACTACAAGACTTGAAATTAAAACTTTTAAGTGTGACAATTCTGACATCTGGAAAATATAAGAAACAAGTCTGGTTAGTCACATGACCAACGTCTTTTGGCAGCATGCCGTGTTGGGAGTGATCAATTAAAAGATTGAAAAAAAGGGGTGATCAATGAATAAGTTACTTCTCTCACCTTTTGTTGGGTAGTGATCACTAAAATCTGAATTCTCAAAAAACCTATGGACCAATTTAGCATAAAGTTAGATTGCAAATTGAACCCCCACTAAAAAAACTTGGGGGGGCTGTAAAAGAAATTTTTCTAGAGATAATAAGGAGTGAATGTTTAAATTTTCAGCCCTCTAGCTCAATTGATGCGGCCTGTATGCGCGATACATACATAGCCAGCCAGACCAACTTAAAAACTGAAGAAAACTATGGTGACAGTTTTGATTTCTAATATCAGAGGAAATGATAACTTGCTTGAGACTGACTTCTGTGGAAAAAATGATTCTATAATCCCAAGGGTCATTTATCAAAGGCTGTCCAATGTTTGGCCACAAATTCTCTTGCTGGTTTTCTCCACACAAAAGAGACGAAGACGTGGCCCTGGTGGATGGGACTGAAGTGGTGGTGCAGGCCAAGAATTCAGTATTGAAACGGCCCAAGTATAATATTCTGATAATCAATACCAAAGTAACCATAGTAAAACCAATCCATTTATGATTAGACCAGACCCTTACACACAAAGAACATCGATGCTTTGTAAGCTTTTGTTATTTTTATTGGACACAAATATAGCAGAGATTATAAAAGGAAATGAAATAAAATTACATTTATTATCTTACAGCGTTTTTGTTTGTATAAACAGAATGAAAATGATAGAATGAACATAACAATTTATTTCCTATGAGCTATCTCTAATACTGTTATTACAGACATAAATATTTCGAGGAAGTAAAATAAAACTAGCATTCCAAGGGAAATTATGAATCACCACCATCCATATATGCTGTGTTGGGAGTGATCAATTAAAATGTTGGGCTGTGATCACTAAAAAATCTCTTAATTTTCAAAAAACAAAGTAACCGGAAATCCAGAAACCACTCACTATGCATGAATGGAGGGTAATTCAAAATGATCTGTATAAACGCCCCCACCCACTGGAGACAGAGACGAGTTGTCGAAGTTTGTCAAAGACGCCAAAGTTGAACTACCAAGAATTTTGATCATTAGCACTTGAACAAGCATTCATTATGCACCCCCCCGGGACAGGAGTTAACGTTACCATACTCCTGTCACTAAGTTAATTGATGAAAGACCAAAAAGGCCTAAGTCGCGAGAAGAGGAATCTTTTTGCAAACAACCGTTATACATGCCAACATCAATAGACAAAGTAAGGGATTTTCGTCTGACCACTTCCAAAAGTTAAATAGTGTTCTTTGGATTTTGGATCCCCGCCCAGAAATAGTTATTCGGTGACAAAAATATTTTCGATAGTACAGAAAGTTTAAAACACTTTCAAGACTAACCTATTAATGTGCTTAATGCCCGAATTAAAATGTCACAGTAGACTTCTAAAAGAGATCTATATCCAAGCAGTCATAGAAACCTTGGGATTTATGTCCCAAGAGACTTGAGTTAAGTTAATAATAGAACTACTTCAGTTCATTTAGATATTTTATTTCAAAATAATAAGCTTTCTTTTATGAATAGCAAAATTATCCGAACTAAATATCCAAGTATATGTGAATTTACATACAATCTCTGAGTGTATATGTTTGTGTGTGCTAGTTTAATATAAACAAATATTAAAACGATTAGAACACTGTTGGAAGCAGAGAAAAATCAAAGAGGCAGCTTACATCAAAATGGCGACTAAATTCATTAGCCAGACAAGTGTGGATTTCAACCCGATGTGGCTTCCACTTCTCAACAAACCTAAACCCGACAAGACAATGACACAGAAACACCCATATATATGCTATAAGGGTTATCGCCTTTAAACATAACTTCTGTTTAACCCATCACACTCGGATTTTACACCTGAAGAAGGTCGAAGAATGGATCGGCCGAAATGTTATGTTTACAACACAAATAACAAGAACCATTTGAATAGAAATATTAAAACATAAGCTTAACAAATTTACTCAATTGTTTGACATGTTTCAGTATCGTAAATCATCCTAAAAGTAATTCAATAAACATGTATTGAATATGACTCACAAAAGATTTTAAAGGGTGTTCTATGTGAATGAGTTCTAAGTGAATGAACTCTTTTACCAAACTTTATCTGTATGTTCCATTTGTTTTCTTTATGTTTAGAAAATCCCTTGAGAGGGGGGCAATACTGAACATCAAACAATTTCAAAGTTTCTATTTATCTCTCTTAACCCTTTATGGTGCAAGTCGCTATATATGATCATGTACTTTGGTTGGTCAGATGAATTTTGACTAATTCAAGTGATTGAGGACGTTGGAAATGCTGCATATAGAATATGAAAGGAACATAGTATTTTTGAACTTTTCTGTATTCTTACCAAGCTTTTATTAAGTTAAAATTTGAAGAAAACACTAAGATACATTATTTTGAAGTAAAGTGTCATTAGTTAGTATATTTAAAAAGTCAATGGCTTTTGGCTAATTTTAATGTAGTTTGTTTCTTGAAATTTGCTCTGATAAGATTAAGGACACATAAAGGCATATTACAATGGCGTTATACAGTGTGAAATATGGTATGTATAAAAGAGGATAGTCCAAACTATTAATATAAATCACAGAATCTTTGCATCAAGTGACTATATATGATCACCTGGGGATCCGTCAGCCACATGCAAATATTGTAGCCACAAAGACAACATAGTCCGCACCAATGTGGTCTGCAGGCTTTGCAAAGTACACTTGTGCTTTAACAAAGACAGAAACTGTTTTGAAGCATACCACACCCAATTAAGTTAGCCTGTTTTTGACCCGCATAATAAAATTTTAAATTCAACCCGGAGATGTTATTTTTTTGTCAATATCAATTTTTTGTATCTATTTATTTTATTGAATGTTATTCTTTAATTCTATGTTTTATTTAACTTTCTACTTTAATATTTTTATATCTTTGGTTACTTTCTGGGTGAGGCACCATATATGATCACTTACTTCATCAGAGGGGGTTTTGCTGCCATAAACATACAAAATTTCTGAATACTTGCAACTGAACATGTCTTGTAATTAGGTCTAGATTAACATACAAAAAGTTTGTTTTGATATCTAAAATATGTTTAGGGCTGCCCTATAAAGGGTTACAGAAGATTCTTTATGCGTGTCTCTCCAGACCTTAAAAACATTAAAATTGATGGATACATTGAACTGAAGTTTGGTACACAAATGATTTTTGATGCCAGGAGCATGATAGGCATTGTTACTGAAGGGGAAAAAAAGGGGTTGTTATATATGAAATTTTTTAGATAATCAACAACAGTAAATATTTAATCAAAATATGACCCATTTGAAATAATAACCTTTTTTCAACGATCCTCTAATGATAATGTGCCATTTCTATAAGATTCTTTAGGTTTAGTGGTCACAAATTCAGTAAACGCACACATTATTGCTTCCCTATTATTAAACCTTTTATTATAGATATGAAGTTCAAAATACTTGAAAAGATTATAATCTGTAGGAGAAATGTCAGGTGAATATGGAGGATGTAGCAAGACTTCATATCCCAATTCTCCAAGCTTAGACACAGTCAGCTGAGAGGTGTGGGGTCTGTCACTGTCATGGAGCATTTCATTCATTTCATGTGGGATCCATTTTTCCAACCTATCCTATTGCCTAGAGATGTGACGTGATATGGTCGCTGTTTAAATCCTAAAGTCACCATAAAGTTCTCAAACTATTGTTAGTGGGTCATTGTCCACTGCTGTTGATTGTCCTTTAAGAACATGTTTGGGCCTCCCTCAAAGTTTATGATATACATGATCTTCTAGTTGTATTTAAATGCCTTTATTTTTCAACAAAATTCAGTTTCTCTAAAGAAAAAAAATAGCATTAAATTAATTTGTCACATATAGCAATTGTAATGTCATATGTTGTCTTACTAGCAGTCGACCGTGGTCGGAGGCCACCCAAAGGCTCCTCTTTCTTATCGCTACTATCCTTTCAGATACGGGTGGGCACAACTCCTATCCCTGGTTTACAGCACCTGGTATTCCCAGACAGTCATCTAGGTAATGACCAGGCTTGATTTTGCTTAACTTCGCTGAACTTGTGAGAACTAGTGTGTCCAACGCAACTTGACCGTACCATAATAAAAGTGAGAGAAAAATATTCTGTGCAAAACAATATTTAAAAAGCTTACTAATTTTGTAGGAACAAAATTTTTTTCATGCAATCTGTAAACAAAAATTAAAAGACTTAATGTTAGAAAATAGGAGAGCTCAGGGAGACTTAACAGAAATGTTTAAGATTATGCACGGTTTAAAGTAGTAAACCCTGATGTATTTTTTTTCTAGAAGGGGGTACAAGGGACTGAGAGGCCACACATATGGTAGAAGTAGATTGAATATCAGAAAATTCTTTTTTAGCAATAGAGTGGTGGGACTTTGGAATAGATTACCAGAATATGTAGTGCTATCAGCAGATGTAATGATTTTAAGAAGAATTATGATATTTTTTATACCACCGCAAAGGTTTAAAGTCTTAGATATTGTGTAAATGTGATAGTTATGATGTGTGCTTGGATATACAAATTGTATACTTTTTTTTTTCACACTAAAATAAAATGTTTTAAAATGCTGTATTTTCCACCCTAAAATACCCATTCTGTTTCAATCTGGTGTCATCTGTTTGGGACTTTCTGGTGAATCGGGTAAAAGTACCAGTCACCTCAACTAGCTGGCTTATACCAAACCATGACCTTTGTGGTATAATGCACAGGGTGTTTTCTTTAAGCAAACTTTTTAAAGAAAAAGTATAAATCAGATGGTGGGTAATATGGTAACCCTTATCACACAGATTTTGTTGATTTTTGAGAGCATCTTTGTAATTATTTCAAAGCTGTAGAATCAAAGAACCTATATGTGATTTCTATTCTAAAATGCTATTTCATTTAAAAAGTAGGTCTGCTACTATATACAGGTATACCTTGAACTTTCCATTCTGTTCAAAATCACACTGTTCAAGGTCTTATTATGATTTAATGGTTTTTCCAGCTTATACTCAGTTACATTAATTTGTACAGCA
>VCCN01004253.1:536038-550217 GCA_006491835.1 Architeuthis dux | reverse complement strand
TATATAAAATCTCATTCAGTGAAATGTGATTGATAGATGAAAGGATGAGGTAAGAAATACTTTTTCTGGGAACAGATTAGATGATAGTAGATCAAAACAGATTGCCACTCTATTGGTAACTCTTGGCTAAGTGCTGATGTCATCAGTGTATTTCCAGTTCCAAAGTGTAGAAATATTAAGTACAAAAATAAATCATGCTTTTTTTTCTTTGGAGCGTATATATTATTTTTAGATATAAAATTAGCTTCGATTTTTTTTTCATTATTACAACATAAATTTTGCACAGTATAGACGGCCAAATAAAAAAAATGACTAAAACATATGAAAATTTCTTATTCAGTATAAACCGGTTGTCCTTTACTTACAAACTGTGCCAAATTGCGGTAGAAATAATGAAAAAAATCATGAAAAAAGCGTGATTTTTTTTCTATGTAATTTTAATACACTTTGGAACCGGAAGTACACTGATGACGTCAGACTTTGCCACTATAACAACATGCAAAGAACATTAGTCTTCTGAATAGGTTCGGTTCATAATCCCGAATTACACTCGCCCTAACACTGTTTCACTGAATGTTGATTGGCCGAATCTTTAGTTTGACGTCTCATAAACTAATACTCCTTTTTTAGAAATATTTATGGTAATCCAAATACCTGAAATAAAATTTGTTTTGTCGTAACTACTAAATCTACAATAGATTCCTTTTTTTTTATCATAAATCGTAAACATATCTATTTTACCAAATCGTAAATACTAAAACTACAACCCCTATCGCACTAATTAAAAAAAGAAATTAATCAGTGCTTTTGTAAAAGATACTGTATCAAAGAAAGACCATTTCAGTTACTCATGCTGTCTCCCTTTGTTTTTCAGGGCAAATGAACCTTCAAGAAAATAAACAATCGGCCAATCAACATTCGGTAAAACAGTGTTAGGGCAAATATAAATCGGGATTACGATTGCCACCACTTCTGAATTATAAAATTCTACTTCAATATAAGGTTAATATCATATCAATAAAGACACAAAGCTTTCAAATATCATAAAATAACTCACAAGAAATGAATGACCTATTTCTAATGTCTTAGATTGAGGAGTATTAATAGGTTAATATTGATATAAATTATTATAAATAACAGCAATAAAAGTTTGATAAACGTGCCACTATAATGCTTGAAAAAATTCATGTGTCATTAGCCACAAAATTACAAAACTTTTCAATAAAATGAGACATTTAACTTAAATCTTTTATTACACAAACCACATTCATCTAAGTCTTAACCAGGATATTGTATTGTCATGATGGCACTTCTGATCTTCCATATCCAAAATATGCTACAGAATTAGGTATGCTTTAACCCTTAGCACACTGTAGGCGGCTTTGACATATTTTGCTGAGAAAAAAGATTGTCTTGCAACAGCAGGCCACTCGATCATCAAACAATAGTGTGCTTGAATTTCAAGATTGTGTTGTTATGTTAATTTCAGTCCAGGATGTTAGCCAGCATTCTTACTAGCCATTTGACAGCTAATTCACAATAGAAACCTAATTCCAGTTTCCCAATTAAGCTGAGCATGTTTTTGGCAATTTTGGTGGTTTTTAGCTATTTTGGACATTTTTGGCTTTTAAAAAAAATATAAATTAAATACAAAAATAAAATAATGCTGACCTCGGAAAACTTCCCAATTCTATAAAAACAGTGCGGAAATCAAATTCCTGGCTAACACCCTGCATTCATAAATGAACAGACACAATTTACAGGATTTCAAAGTTACTAAGTGCACAAAATCTTGGTGCCCTTGAAAAAGAATGTGGTATGCTAAAGGTTAATACATTTAGTAGAGTAATTTACCACATAATGTCTGGGACATTTGTCTAATTTTATAAAAAGATAAAAATGTGGCCTTTACTTTCTTTCAACCATCAGATGACAAGCAGCTAAAGTTGTTAATTGTAGGTAAGAAGTAATCACACGGAACAGAATTATATTATCATTAGATTCATTCTTATATTTCTTGGGAGTTTATTCGATTATATTAGAAAATGAGGTATAAAGATATTTTTCTTTCAGAGTTACAGTACTTTTTATCCCTGCCACTCCCTGCCTCACCGTAATGAAATATTTTGATGCAAAAAGGAGTTTGTTTATGTTTGAATACTAGTAGTATTAAATGGCAGGGAGTTTGTTTATGATTGAGACTTAGTAGTATTAAGGGAGTGGCAAGGATAGAAAGTACTGCCCTCTTTCAGAGCGGAATCAGACAAGGCCTGATACATACATCAATATACTCTTTGTGTGGTTGCAGAAAACAAATGTGAAAAAAACAAAACTTTAAATATAAAACCAATAGAATAAGAGTAATTTCCCCAACCTTATTTCCAGTATGGAATATGTTTGTTGTGTGGATGTATGGTAATCCGACAGAATGGTAGAGGTAATTTGACAATGTGGAAAAGAAATATTGAGAAAAGTGTGTTACATCTCAAACATATTTATTATCATGAAGATAAATCTTTATGCATTTTGTCGTCATGAAAAGACATCATCAGAAGAGAATTGAACATAGCAGAGACGTGCTGACATCCATGTTGGGTTTCCATTACCCAACATGGATTGTTGCACATCTCTGTTCAATTCTCTTCTGATGATGATGAAACGTATAAAGATCTATCTTCATGATAATAAATATGTTTGAGATGTAATACACTTTTCTCAATCTTTCTTTTTCACATTGTCTAATCAAATTTACCAGTATGGTATATGAAGAGGCAATCATGTTGTGACCAAAGAAATTTCCTTCCTCTATTCAATTCGAAAGATTTCTAATATATGACGCTATAGAGATTCAATCTCTTCTTCCCATCTTTGATGTTGTCAACATAACGCTTCAGACGATCCATTCTGCAGTCTTCGTCAGGCGTATAATTCAAGAAAAGAAACAAACCTTTTTAATCCAACAAAAGATTTGCCTCTTTTTTTTTAATTATAAGATGGCTGAAGGATCTTTTGTTGACAAGATTAAGGATGTGAAGAAAAGATTTGATTGTCCAAACAAAAGTTGGAATGTTAATGACTCTTCTCAAAGTTATAGACAATATGTTATAGAGATTGTTTGGATTGATAGTCCTGTAACTCAGTACAGGGTTTTTGGTCCCCTGTACTGTGTCATAGGGGCACATATGTTTTCACGGGTGTGTTTTAGACTAATGGAGACCATCCCTTTCCAGGCTTCCTCAATCTTACTCCTTATACTGAGTGCTTAACAGAGAGGCATTGAGTACCATTTAAAAAATATTTGGTATAATTCAGCCATGGATTGAACGCACTACCTACCAAACCGAAAGCGAGTACTCTACCACAGTGATCGGTTATTTGGATTGTAGTAGCTGATAATGCTTTTTTAAAATATTCAAATGGTTCTTCGGTCGATTGAACTCCTTGTTATTTGTGTTGTAAACACAATGTTTCGGCCTATCCATTCTTCAGCCTTCTTCAGGTGTAAAATCCGAGTGTGAATGGATCGGCCGAAACTTAGTGTTTATAACACAAATAACAAGGAGTTCAATCGTCCGAAGAACCATTTCAATATTAATGACCCTTCTCAAAACTATAGAAAATATTTTTTTTTAAATATTTTCGTTTTACAATAAAAATTTTCAGATTTTTACATTTGTTATCTGCGAACTTAATAAAGTTGTTAAAAGCTTTTTATAAATCATTTCAAAATATGAACTTGGGTTAAAAAAAGATTTAAAAAAAAAAAAAATTTAAACGTAGAAGCCGAAATTGGTAAAGGCAGCATCCGCTGAGCATAACAAGGATTGTTTTAGCTGGAAACCATAGCCAAATACAAGACTCAAAAATGCCCACAGAATTCAATCAAATCAATGTCTACACTAAAACCACAAAGCAGCACATCCACAGAAAGAAGAAACCAAACAAGAAAACAACCAAAAATTAAGAAAACAGCTTGAAAAAAACCCCAAAAGATTGAAAGCAAACAAAATTCTGACCTTTTAACTTCATGCAGTGGTGTTTCTTCAAAGTTTGACTTTTGGGTGGTTCTGTACGTTTGAAGGAGAAGGTGGTTATAAAATATTGCAGTGATGAAGACGATAAGCAACAATGACACATTATATAGATAAAAGATGACAATAATAATGATTACAATATTGCTTGGCGTTGAGATTATTATTATTATAGAAATTATTTCTAAATGTTCGAAGAGTTTTTTGGACGATTGAACTCCTTGTTGTTCATGTTGTTAACAACATTTCGGCCAATTCCTTCTGCTTCTTCAGATGTGCAATCAGAGCATAATGGTGGTATAAGAAATATTTTATCTCTCCAATAGTAGCAACGCTTACCATTATATTTGGATAGTAGACTTGAAGAAGGTCGGAGAATGGATCGGCTGAAATGTTCTGTTAATAACATAAGCAACAACAAGTTCAATCGTCTGAAAAACTCTTTGAATGTTAATGACCCTTGACCTCAAAACTTGAGACAACACTAAAAGTTCTAATCCTAAGAGATAATTACAGCATAGTGATAATGGTTATGATAAACGAATAATAATGATACTAAAATCAATAATAATTATGATAGAAGGATTATAATATTTGGAACTAAGAATAATAATAATTATGACGATCATTATATTTGGAACTATGATTAATAATAATTATGGCGATCATTATATTTGGAACTACAATTAATAATAATTATGGCTATCATTATATTTGGAGCTAAGAATAATAATAATTAATACGATCATTATATTTGGAACTAAGAATAACTATAATTATGACGATCATTATATTTGCAGCTAGGAATGATAATAATTATTATGATCATTATATTTGGAACTAAGAATAATAATTAATCCGATCATTATATTTGGAACTAGGAATAATAATAATAATTATACCGATCATTATATTTGGAGCTAAGAATAACAATAATGATAGGGATACTGCGAAAATATTAGGCGTGTCCAAAAGTTTCAAACAAAAAAAACAGTTTTCAACCGTGTATTCATTTTCTAATTTTCAAAAAAGAGTGCTTGGAACTTTTGCACACACCTAATAATTATGTTAAGTAGAGTCTGATGATTAATGATAAAGTAAATATAATGTGATAATCATTTCAGGATGGTAAGAGAAGTCAGAATAATATTATACTAACATTAAAGTCTTTAGAAAAGCTATATGCTAGAAAGTAGAAAATAACTAGAATCAACTCATTAAGAAATGTGAAACAAATTTGTCGTGAGTACTCCATAAGCTTATTATATTATACAAACTCTATTTTAATAAATATTGAGCACTATTATTATAAATACCACATCATAATATATTATTATCACAATGAGAAATATATATATACTCTGACGGAAAATAAAATTGCAACACCCTGAAGGGGACTTGGGTACAGTATGAGCATGCCAGGGGGTAGTAGATATTCTGATAAGTCTTCAGTCACCTTATACCAGTGCAACGTTTATGTATCAGCTTTAGACGGGGACGCATGCTGCGATAAGATTCAGTGGTGAAAGAATCCAGTGCAAGCAGGTGTCATGCCACAGAGATGCACACCGGCTCCCTTTGTTCAATCAGCGGCATTGGAGAGGGGTCAGATTGTGGACCTTAGAGTGGCTGGATGGTCATTTCAGAGAATATTTCTTTACAGTTATTCATGTTCGATGTGAACCATCAGTGTTGCTTCGATATTGGCAATAGTGATCAAATGAACATTCCTACACCTGTAGACCAGGTTTTGGATGGCCACGTGGTACAGACTGTTGCCAAAATTGACGCATTGTAAGGGCAGCAGTAGCAACTGCACAGCGTCTAGAGCAAATGTGGCCACAGGAGTGTCAACACTGACCGTTGGGAATCGTTTACTTGCAGCAGGACTACAGTCATGCAAGCCTCTAGCCAGACTTCTACTTACGCCACAACACTGTCGTGGCATGTCTCCCGTGGTGTCATGAGAGGGTCACCTGGGGGAACAAATGGCACACTGTAGTGTTCAGTGATGAGAGCAGGTTATGACTTCATGCAAATGATGGTCGTTTGCATGTGTGACATAGACCTGGAGTGTGACAACTTCGCCCACGACACAGGCCCAACCCCTGGAATAATGGTATGGTGTGACATATGTTACAACTCTCACTCACATTTGGTGTTTGTGGAGGGAACGTTGACCAGCGCCAGGTACATCCAGAACATTGTTCAACCCGTTCTGCTGCCATTCCTGCAACAGAAAGGCGATGTGCAGTTCCAGCAGGATAATGCCCACCCACATGATGCCCATGCTACTCAACATGCTCTGCAAGATGTTCAAAAACTTCCCTATCAATAGACCTGTCCCCCATTGAACATGTATGGGATGAGACCTGACTCATTCAGTTAGCCTACCTACAACTCTTGCTGAATTGCATCAACAGGTGCAAAAGGCATGGAATAATGTATTGCAGGATGGTATTCACCATCTGTACGATCGTGTGCATGCGAGAGTACAGGCCTGTTTTAATGCCAATGAGGATATACAATGTATTAATATGGGGTGTGAGTACTGTTGATACACCCCTTATTTTGGAAACTACACGTATTGATCTGGATATGTGATCATTTACTGTAATCCAACTATATTACATGTGCATTTGATCTTGACTAAACTGAAACACATATTCAGGCTGTTGCAATTTTATTTTCCGTCAGTGTGTGTATATATGGGGTGAATATATGGAAGACGCACAGTAAGTATAAAATTATTTTATTTCATTTTTATATTCCTAACATGTGTCGACCTTTTGGCCATCATCAGATATATATATTATAAAGATTCCTTTTATTAGGAACATATATCTGCTCAGCACTGATTTAACACGGTTGCAAAACGAGTGGCCTAAATCGTGTAAATAAATAAAGAAATGACGTTCTGCACAAAGTTCTTTTCTTTATATATTTACACGATTTAGGCCGCTCATTTTGTATCCAAGTCAAATCGGTGCCGAACAAATATATGTTCCTAATAAAAAATTGTCTTTATAACTATCATATTCAGTCAGATCCATTCTCTGAATACTTCATATATATGATAATTATAAAGACATTTATTAATTGGGAACCTATATCAGCCCGGCATCAGTGTTGCTAAATGGGCAGCCTAGATTGTATAAATAAACAAACGAGTGCTGTGCGGGGATGAACCCACGTCCACCTATACAAGGTCCTGCTCTTAACCAACTGAGCTAATGGCGCCCTCATGGAAAGGCAGCAGCTCGAAACATACACATTCACTCGCCTCTTTATTTTAACTGATCATATTTTTAGGTACGTAGTATGAAGTGGTTTCTCTGAATACTAATATATATATATGTTTGTTATGTGGATGTAAGGGAATCCAACAGAATGGTAGATTTGATTAGACAATGTGGAAAAGACATAGAAAACACCCTTCATTTCATTTCTACTATCCGGCATGGATAGTTGCATTTGTCTGCAATGTACAAATTCCTTCTGATGAAGTCGCTCACAGCGACGAAATGCATAAAGGTTTATCTTAATGATAATAAATGTTTGAGACATAACACGCTTTTCTCAATCTTTCTTTACCACATTGTCTAATCACATCTACCATACATATATATATATATATATATATAATCCGTAGTCATCAAAATGCAACACAGTGGTGCAAAATAATTCAGTAGACCTTAGTTTTCTGAGAATGCTCAATACCTATGGTACAGTGGATATATAAATGATTATTTATTGATCCACAACAAATTGTACAGTTGGTTTCACTTCAAGTTGATACAAATCGATATTATGTAGAATGTTTTATACTGAAATCTCCTTCATTTTTTTCCTTTTCTTCCTTTCTTTTCTTCTGTTGGTCTATCATTTAATTTGTGGGTGTATTTTAGGAAGTCTCTTGTTTTGTGTTCTTTATTCAATGTATTCGTTGTTATCACTGCTAATTTCTTTGATCTGGTTTATGACCCTGTAGTTTATCTGTCATTTCAGTATAAAACATTCTACATAATATCGATTTGTATCCACTTGATAATCTTGAAGTCAAACTGTACAGTTTATTGTGGATCAATAAATAATCATATATATATATAAAATCATATTGTATACTAGACTGTTTTGATAACAGAAGAAAGCAACAACATAAAAAGCAGACCATATAAAAGCAGACGCTAAATGAAATTGATCGGAAATGAAGGCTACATAAAAAAAAGCTAAGCATAAACACCAAACATTTTCAATATAAATTTTTAAATTTTATATTTTTCTAAAATGTTGAAATATTTAGCTCAATTCATTTGGTTTTTACCTGCAGCTGTGAAAACAAGACCGTTTGGATTTTTTATAGACATGGAAATATTAAAGTTTAGGCTGAATGATAGAAAAGGCTTTTGAGTAATTAATTCTGAATGAATAAATAACAATGAATGGTTTGTATATTTTAACCCATAAGAACCCACTGTGACACCAGTGTCATATACAATTTAATTGATCTGCACTCTTATATAATATTATATCCTTGATTTTAACTCATGAAGTGTACTATGCAACATGTACTGAACATCTTGGTACAGTCACGTGACTGTGTCAATTTGCCTACCCAGAATCCTACATAATGTTCCTTCAAGTAGAAATGGGTCTGGGTTCTTTAATCTTTGTTGAATCTGACTGTTTTTATCTTCAAAGTCTTGTCAAATGCAAGAACCATCGTATAAGTAAATCCATGTTTGGCTTTCATACCACTGGAACCAAACTTCAAATATTATTTGAGTACCGTATATGACTAAATAGATTTCTGTAAAGAAAAGAGACCTCTCTTTTCTTTTAAGTAGAAATGGGTTCTTATGGGTTTTAAGATAATAAAGAATTTTTTTATAAGTATTAGTCTTTAGCAAATAAGCATATATATCATTGAACACTTAATATGATTTGATAATAGGATAGAGAAAACTTAAGTCAACAAGGTTGTAAAAACTTGACAGTGATTGAAAAAATATTCAATAAACACAAAGTCTGTTCGATTGAAGATAAACCACATGAAAAATTTACAAGTAAAAACAATGCACATATTTGTGCTTGTATCTCACCTCTGTTAAAGTTATTTTCTTCAAAAGGTTTTTTGGATTTCATGTGTCGTAACTGTCGTTTTTATTCTTGAAGTTATTAACCTTTTTTATTTTTGTATATTTGGATTGTGCTCTACTAGTGAGCTGCAGTTGTTTATAATTCTTTGCGGGAAGAAGTTATTTCTAGTGTTCTTTATATATTTTGTATTTGTTTCTTTTGGTCATTGAAGAAACCATGAAATTCAGACAGAAATTGGGGTCTCGTCTTATCTGAAGGTTGTGTTATACTCCAAAATATACAGTAATTTGAGAACATTAAACATGACGACCAAAAAAGATGTTTATTCCTGATTTTAGTATTTCTCCAATGTTTTAGAGTTCCCTTTAATTTTTATCTGAATTTCTGCGATGAGAATTATCATTATTATACACTGATTTACTTAGACTATGGCCTAGTGGATAAGTGTTGGTTGAGCATATCTAGTAATCTGCCTGGCGGCCATGAGCTCAATCATTGAGTTAGGTAGTGAAAAAACTTCCAGAAAACCTTATACTCTGGTTCAGTGGAAGAGGCAAACATGCAACATCGCAAGGACGAATAACTGATAAGAGATATCCTCCAGCATGGACAGCGGAATGAGAACAATCTACCTCTGTGGAGTGAACAAAGGGTTCAGTTCAAGGCGTAGCATATATAAGGCCTCTCAGCCATGTGAGTGATTCTATCAACTGGAGGCGACTCAATCACTTTACAGACAAGCAGTCAAGAAGTTTGCTTGTTCCCTCAGTTTGTCTTTTTTTTAAAAACAAATTTAACCCAGAAAATTTTAGGTTATTTAATATTTCTGGGTTTTATAGTATTTTACACTTCTTTAAGTATTTTTATTATTTAATCAGCTTCTATTATCACATTTCAATAATTGAAAATCTTCTTGTGCTTGATATCATTAATTGATGCAGATCCTTTTTTTTCTTTTAATACCAATATGCAGGTTATGATATTTTGATACAATATTAATACTAATTAGCTAATTATTAGATATCAGTTACAAGTACTTTGCTAAACAGTTTCTCACTAATTGTAGAAAAATGTGTGCCTGCCTCCAGTCAGAGTCTCCAGTTGCATGGCTGGTAGGCCAGTTATATGTTTAACCTTGGTTCAGTTCGAAATTCCAAGAAGGTTACCAACAACGAGACACCTAAAGAAGGCCAGACAGGTACAATGGCCGTAACGTTGTGACTATAACAACCAAGATGAGGATACTAGTCCAAGTAAATCAGTGTATAATAAAGTTCCATATATTCGGAAGGATTTCTTTTGATGTGATAATTTTATTACGCAAGTTTTGAGATATTACAGGTGTTTTTCTACTGCTATGGATGTTGTGTAGGCAATATCTATCAGTACATCTGTAATCATTATATAATTTCAAACTATGGTACAAGAGAGAGGCAACAATATATATTGTCAACACATACATCCATATGTGATCATTGAAATATAAACAGAATATCAAATGTAGTATAAGACTCATAAATAACAAAAAAACATTATGTATATCCAATTCATACTATAAAATACCAAAATTAATATTGAGGAGTTAATTAAAAATCTATATTATTCTGCTTGTTCCTATTTTCCTGTGTTTAAATGTTAAACTTTAATTTTAATTTTAATAAAAGTGTAGAAAGAGAGAGGGGAGAAAAGAAGGTTAGGTAGTTTATTGATGGGATAAGAAGAGAGCGAGGGGAGGAAAGAGAGTTAAGCAGTTTACTGAGGGGGTAGGATAATTTTGCATATGAAACTGATCCATGTTTGTATATTTAGATAAAAGCATGGATGGATAGTGAAGAATAGAAGGGATAAGAGAAAGAATTTTAGTTGTTAACACCCATGGAATTTCCATATCTCCAGCTAGTTTATTATTAAAAGAAATAAAATGTACATCTCCAATACATGGGCTAATACATTCTTCGGCCTTCTTCAGATGTAATATCCGAATGTGATGGGGGTAAACAGAAGTTTTTACTTCAGCAGAGGCAACGCTTATAACGTAGAATTCGGGTGTTTTTTTTTTTTAATCCTTGCCCTGTCAGGTTTGGACTTCCACAACTTGTCCCGGCTTGTCATTTGAATGTATTAATCCGACATGTTGAATCCTACATTATAAGTGTTGCCTCCACTGGAGTAAAAACTTCTGTTTATCCCATCAGATTCAGATATTAACCTGAAAAAGGCTGAAGAATGGATCAGCCGAAATGTGTTAACAACACAAACAACAAGAAGTTCAATCGTCCAAAAAAAAAAAAAAACTTATAATGTTAATGACTCTTCTCAAAACAGACAGTATCTTTAGAATAATATTTTATTCTGTAGAGAAAATTGAGGCTTCGGAGGTAAAATTCAGTTAATTTTCTCTGATAGAACCCATTTTAAAATTTCTATCCTATTTTTTTTCTATTTCTAATTGAAAGTTTTCCCTTAGCAATGAAACAATCCTGGAAACTACATCAAATTTTCAATTTATTCCAGAGCTGTATCATTAAAATTAATTTTTTTTTTTAAATGAAAAAAAAAAAAAAAAAAAAAAAAAAAAAAAAGAGAATAATCCTTTCCAAAGTGGTAATGTAAATATTGCTTACCATACAACGATGATGATATATACATCGTATGTTCAGGAAAGTATGTTTGGAACTTACCTAGAAAAAAAGAAAGAAAGAAATTATAAGCACGGAAAACAAACACTTCAGATATTTGCAATTAGAATCAATCTTTAAATCATTTCAATGCATGCACACACACACACAATATATAGAGAAATGTTTTTTTGTTTTTGAAAATTCCCCCCATAATAGGTTTTTAGAGGGGGGTTCAATTTACAATGTAAGTATATGCTAAATCGATCCCTTAGTTTGTGTCCGACAGCATTCACGCTTGTATTTAGAAAATTCAAACTTTTTTAGTGATCATGGCCCAACAAAAGGCGAGAGAAGTAAATCATTTATTGATCACTCCACCCCAACATGCCATGCTGCCAAAAGACATTGGTCATGTGACAGTTTCTATTGAGTGACTAACCAGACCTCTTTCTTTTACAATTTCAAAACTTTAAAGGAGTTTAATGGATCTTGTAATATTGTAGAATATGATTCATGGCCCAACGAAAGGAGTTTAATGGATCTTGTATTGTAGAATAAGATTCATGGCCCAACAAAAGGAGTTTAATGGATCTTGTAGTGTAAAATAAGATTCATGGCATTCTCACTTGTTTTTTTAATTTAAATTTGGACATTTTAGGGGTCACTGTCTACCACCACTGTTTAATTTATGAGGTAAAAAAAAAGCATATATAAGTGGCAGTGATTCATAATTTGGAATGCTAGTCTCTATCTTATCTTTGATTAGCTAATATGCATTAAAGAATTCTATTTAAAGCAAAAGAAACCAGATTAGCAAGGTGACCTACAAATGCCCAGGAAAAATGCTTTCATGACCAGCACTCACTTTGTTATATTCTTTCAGCACAAGAGACAAATGCAATGAAGCAAATACTCACATCCAGCAACAGAATGAAAACGCACAGAAACACTAAAGGCTACAATATTACTAAGAGAGATACCCAAAAAGTTAATTTCATTGGTTCATATACGTTTTGTGAACATATAAAAATTCATTATTCAGTGAAACTGTTCTCACGTTGCTCTTCATAGATTCACTCACACACAGAAATACTTATGTTCTCTACTTCATGCTATACCAACATGCAGAGTAGAGGATAATCCATGATTTAATCACATCTAATCCTCTTAGAATCAGATTTCTACAGAATTTAGCATCAGACCTATTTCTTCCACTTACATTTAATGTGAAGACCAAGATTTGAGAATGATATAAAATCTATCTTGCAGGGCTCCAGACTAACTTTTTTCACACCGTCCCAAAAAACAATTTAAATTTTTTTTTTTTAAAGCTCCTTAAAAAAATAAAAATAATCTTCCACCGGCACGCCTCTGGGACAGAAGTGATTTAAAAAAAAAAATTTAAAAAAAAAAAAAAAAAATTAAAAATAAATAAAATTACTTCTGTCCCGGAGGCATCCCGGGGAAGATATCTGTCCTTCCCGAACACATTTTTACCATCCCTGAGATGACGTTACTTTTGAGCCCTGCTATCTTGGAGTAAGTCTGAACATATATTACTGAAAAGGCAATTCTATCGTAACTGTCGCAACAATCATTGAGAATTGATTGTGTTCATGTCAAAGTTTCTCCAAAAGTATTTGGATAAAATACAAATGCCTTTCTTGGTGAATTGCCTTTGTTATGGTTAATTAATAGAAGAATCTAATCTTTAAAATAAGTCTGTGCAGGACTGGGTCACAATGAAGGTGGTGTAACTGACATAACACAAAAGTCCCTTGAAACTAGACACAGACATGAATATGCTTATGTTCTCTGAATGTAATAGGCAAAGCTTTCAAGCATTTCACTTTCTACTAAAAGTATTGTTAATTCTATTCATTGAAGAGTTCCACTGTCAATACAAGTGGTCTATGAATTTAAGAGTTAAACTGGTGAATGATTCCCCCAGGGGTGAATGAAACACGAAGGGTGAAAGACTTAATTTACTCAGATATCTATATTTTTTGTTTTTAAAAGTCATTTTTGTGATAAACATCAGGTTTGCCAGACATGTCCGATTTCAGGTATTGTGTCCGTTTTTTGTCCAATTAAACATTTTAAGAATCAGACATCCAAAATTGTCCGATTTAAGGCCCCACTCAGTGTTGCCAACTTTGATATTTTACATCTAAATTTAGATATTTTTTGTTGCGTTTAGATATAAAAAATTATTTTTAGATATCGGATATCAGTTCTAGCCACTTTTACCTATTTATTTCCATTATTGTGATACTAATCTAGCTATTTTTAGCCATAATGACAAACATGCACAATAAGAATACATTTCTAAAAATCTAATTCTAAGTTCTAAGTTGTTTTCTAAATTTATGTCAATTAGAACATTTCTAGGCTAAAAGAGTTAGGATTAACATCCCAGAAAATAGG
>VCCN01004253.1:507963-518143 GCA_006491835.1 Architeuthis dux | reverse complement strand
GTCGCATGACGGTTTCTATTGAGCGACTAACCAGACCTGTCTGTTTTTCTTTTTGTATCAGCAACGCTCTCGTAACGGCAATGTACAACAAGCGAGACCAGTGTGGATTTCAAGTGGGTGTGGCTTTCGCTGCTCAACAAGGACACGGTGGTGGTATGGAAGTCTTTATCTAACGAGAGGAATTAAAAACATCTGCAACCTACATTACAAGAAGCGTTGCTGATAACAAAAAAAACAAATTCTCTTGGCTACCTTTGCTTGGCTCTACCAGAAAAAAACGAGGGCCTCTCGTTACATATGGATAGTACACCTAAGAAGGCCATAGAATGGAATGGCCAAAACGTAGCATTCCAAGGGAAATTATGAATCCCTGCAGCCTTCTTTTTACCTTGTATGGCTTTTGTAAATGTTTCCTTTGTTTGATCTTAATCGGGGATCTTAAGTGTAAATGTTACAGCCACAATAGTTCCCAGTAATGACATGTAAAACAATTGATCTAAACATACTTTTCTTAAAGACAAGCAAAGATGAATGCTTGTCCAAATGTATTTTTGACTAGTTTTTCTTTCACCAATGTGAGTTCAAACCTCGTCGGAAGCTAATTCTTTATTTCCATTCCATATTTGTGTATATTTGTTCCAAAGTAAAATATTATCTATTAAATCTATTGATGTCACTATACATGGCATTTTATTCTCAAAATATGAGCAGTCGAATGCGTGGGCATGTAAGTATCTCTTATTTCCGGTGTATGTAGGTCGAATTTCTACTAGCGACAAATTTAAAACTTAAACACACACACACACACACACACATATATATATATATATATACACACACACATACATCGGTGTTGGGTTTCCGTGCCAAATTCTGAGTTGCTTCCCTTTGATTAGGTGACCTGTTTTCTGAACTAGAACACTCAACAAAGGCCAGAAGTTACACGGTTTACGGTATATAGTGAGCTAAGCTTAGTAAATACCCGAGAGTGCCTACTGTAGCTTGGTTACCAAGTTTGTTTTAAAGTCTAACAGACTAATGTACTGAGTTTGATCCTCACTGGTTGCCAGACTACTGTGGCCTTGTGCCAGACATAACTATACTGGGTATCTACTGTAGCTTGATGGTTACCAAGCTTGCAGTGTTGCTAATTTAGCACGTTTCACGCTAGATTTAGTGCGTTTCTTGTTTTGGCATTGCAAAAAGCGCTAAATTAGCACGACTAAACTTCAAATAACTGCAGTAAGTTCAACTTCACATACAGAAAGTATAGATAAATAGGTTTTGGGGGTTTTTTTTTAACATCTGGACTTTGTTTACTGATCACTGCCCTACGAAAGGCAAGAGAGCCAATTTATTCATTGATCACCCTTTTTCCCCAATTTGTTTAATTGATCACCCCCAACACGGCATACTGCCAAAAGGACATTGGTCACATGATGGTTTCTACTGAGTGACTAACCAGACCTATATGATTAGTCACTCAGTAGGTTCAACTATCAAATGATGGAAATTGGTACAAGATAAAGCATCACTAATTAGAATTATCATTAAGTGGTCAATCAAACTATAAAACATTCCCACAATTAAAAAAAGGCCATGTGCCAAATAACATCCCCGTTGGACAATGTCTAAATAGCTACACAGGACTATAAAATGGACAATGTCTAAATAGCTACACAGAACTATAAAATGGACAATGTCTAAATAGCTACACAGAACTATAAAATGGACAATGTCTAAATAGCTACACAGAACTATAAAATGGACAATGTCTAAATAGCTACACAGAACTATAAAATGGACAATGTCTAAATACCTACACAGAACTATAAAATGTATTACTTTAAAGTCCAATTAAATAAAAGAGGGTAGAAGGGAAGTTATATTTAATACAATAGAATAGGGGTTAGGGCACACCTAGTTGAAATCCACACTTAAGTCAGACCAGTGTGGATTTCAACTCTGTGTGGCTTAGGTCGCTCACCAAGGACATAGCATGGAATTCTTTGTTCCACAAATAAAAAAGTTAAAAACACCTGTAACCTAGATTACAAGCCTTGCTGATAACAAAAAACAAATTCTTTGCTTGGCACTACCAGAAAGAGGGCCACTCATTACATATGGATAATAGTACACCTGAAGAAGGCTATAGAAAGGATTGGCCAAAATGTTGTGAGAACAAAAATAACAAGAAAGAGTTAATATATTTAACCTCTTTTTGAATGCAATCCAGAACAGTAGCAACAGTGGGTCTGAAACACAGGATATAAAGCAGTCGAATTTGATCAGAATTTTGAGCCCTGGAAGCCGCATAATTGCCATTTCTTAAAACACTTTTTGTAAATATTAATCACAACAGACCAGTTTAAACACTGTTGCTGGGTTTAGGTTATTCATATGTTCTGACATTAATATGTATCTACCTATGTTTCTGGACTTTGCCCAGCTCTAACCATTCATAGAGGAAACTTGAAATTCTGCATACACATTCCCCTAAATGAGATGGGAAAATGTTTTGTTTTTTGAAAATTCACCCCAAAATAGGTCTTTAGTGTGTGTGTGTGTGTGGGGGGGGGGTCAATTTACAATGTAAGTTTATGACAAATTGATCCCTTAGTTTGTGTCCAGCAGTATTCTCGCTTGTTTTGTTTTTTAGATTTGGACTGTTTAGTGATCACTGCTCACCACAAGGTAAAACAAAAGCTGTGATTCAGAATTTCCCTTGGAATGCTATTTATTTCATTTTTTCACCTTTCTTTTCTAAAAAGTACTAAATAATTAGCAAACCATCCTTGACATTAACAAAACCATTCTTTCCGACTCACTTGGCAGCACCATTATCATTCATCCATGGGTGTACCATTCTAATCTCATTCAATATTAGTTTAACCTTTTAATCTGGGTTTTAGTGCAGTGTACGTTGTCTGACAAGGCTCAATTATTTACTTAAATGTCTAGTAAGAACTCTTTTGAACTGAAGGGAAAAAAGAATGTCAAAAAAACTTCTGTCTTTTTGAGATGAGAAATCATTTGGTGCTTAAGTCAATCAATAATCTCCAGGTTATTTCAACACAGGTAAAAAGAAATAAGTGATTCCTCTTGATGAGATCATTTAAGATCAAAAGAATTGTCTAATGAAGTTGAGGCTTACATTTGCTTTTAACGTGACATTGTCAAAGAAAATAATCTGTCGCATTTACATCCTCAAAGGTTTACACAGTACTTATAAAAATACAGACAGAAGATAAATAGTTTATGAGGTGTGGCTATTGAATAACGGGTTTATGTAAGTCGAACTGCAGTGCGCTTGTGCGAACCATGTGATATACATTGACCAATGGGTAAGTAAGTCTTCAATTCACTGTTATGCATTACTTGAAGTAGGTATGTTTTTCTGACGTGTCGTAAAAATAGTCAGTTAAAGAATCAAGCAGCACATCAATTTGAAGTTTTTGATGAAATTGAACAAAACGGCTACTGAATCTTTTCATATGCTAACTGAAATTTATGGAGAAGAATAAATGTCACATGCACGTGTGTTTGAGTAGAACAAGAGATTTTGTGATGGTGGAGAGGATGTTGAAGATGATGAATGTTGTGGAGGCCCATGCACATCAAGAACTGTCTCTTTATCGATGGAGACCCTTTCTGCAATCATTCTGATGCTGAGTCCGAGATCATTTCAAAAGATTTGTTCAATTTTTATAACATTCTTATCAGTTCTTTCACCTAAACTTAAGTTAGCATACAAAAAGATTTGGTTGCCATTTTGTTCAATTTCGCCAAAAATTTCAAATTGATCCGTTGCTCAATTTTTCAACAGATTATTTTTATGAAACCTCATAAAAACAAGTCCACTTCAAGCGATGCCTAACAGTGAACTAAAGATGCAAGAAGATTGAAACTTTTAGGAGTTGTTTATGTTTGTCCATTGGTCAATGTATACAATGTGGTTTGTACATGTGTGCTGTGGTTCGATTACATAAGCCCAGTCTTGTTTTTTCAAAAGTCACAACTCATAAATGATGAAAGCTAAAAGCTGATAGTGTATACCAATAATACTTGCTTTGTAAGATTTCAACTTTTGTTTTGGTTAAATAAGTAACAACATACTTCGAAGCCTCACTTCCATACAATGGACTGAAAGTAAAAGCCTAGTTTACAATTACAGTTACATTGTAAATAGAACCCCCTTATAAAAACTAAAAGAATTGTTTTTTTTCCTAAAAACTAACAAATTCCAGGAAGATTGGGGTCTAATGGATTAAAAGCACAAAAGATTACTGTCGAAAAAAATGTTTTTCTATTTTTTTCAATTTGGTTAACCGATGTGGATGTTAAACATTTTTTCTCTTTAAAAGGATAGAAATTATCAAAGTTATTTCTTCCTCCAAGAGGCTTTTCAAAAAATTATAGACAATTTTCTTTCAATTGCAGTATTATTTCTAGATTTGAACTCGTTAAAAATTTAATTACTTTTTCTATAAAAAAGGTGACACACACACAAGTTACTAATAGAAATAGCTTATTGTCTATGACTTTGAGAAGAGTCATTAACCTACCAACTTTTGTTTGGACAATAGAATCTCTTCTTTCCATCTTCGACGTTATGTTGTGTCAACATTAAAGATGGGAAGAGATTAGATTGTCCCCGAGGAAAAGTTGGTAAGAAATAGTTTAGTATCATTACTCGGCATATATGAAATGCAATATGTATCCATATATAATTTTTTCTGTATGACACTTTTTAATGCACACAATACTACACTAATCATAGGCAGAAAGCAGTGTTGCCGATTTAGCACATTTCACGCTAGATTCAGCGTGTTTCTTGTTTTGCCAATGCAAAAAACCGCTAAATTAGCAGGTTTACACTTAAACATTTTACGCCATTTTTGACCATTTGTAGAGTATTCTTAGCAGGTTTTGGCCATATTTGGCTATTTTACAAATATTTTGCACTTTTTGGCAGTCAAACTAGTGCGAAAATATTTTTTGACTTAACAACAATAGCAGAAAGGCCAGGAATGGGACACTTTGATCCTAGGCTGAGCACATAGATACTCTGATCCAAGGCAGAAGTGCCGATCCATACATGAATAACCCCATCATTTTTTATGGGTACTCTGCTAGTTATTGATATAAAACATTGCATTTATAAATACCTTTTTTGACCTCATATGACGCAACGGGATAAAGGAAAAGCACTTAAGATCTGCTTTTAGTTGATTTGAATTTGGCCCATTTTGTACAGACAAACAAAAATTACGATAAGCATTTCCCCTTGAAAATATTCCCCCAGGAAAGAAAATTGTCTTGCAGCCGAGTCACATGACCATGCTCCTATGATCAATTGTCAATGTGTTATAGGGTCATTCCATGTCAAATCAACAAATCTTTAGGGCAAAATACCATGACCATCACGGATTTTGTTCAGATTTGGCACAATTATAGATCCTTAGAGATAAATTGAATGGTACCTGTCTCATATTTCTAGCTCAAAGGGTTCCAGAGATACTGATCTCTGAACATGTTTTTACACCTAGAAAGCTCATTTATATACAATTTTAAAGTATTCAAGTAGATCTAAAACTTTTATTCTATACATTTTTACCTCTGAGGTCAAATAAACCTTGTTTGACCTCAAACTTGACGTTTCTATATGTCAATTGACCTCTGAGGTAAAAATGCATACAATAAAAGTTTTAGATCTACTTGTTGATTTGACATGGAATTACCCTATACAAAATTCTTGGAATAGCCAATCATCCCATATACTGGAAGCAGGCCCAGGCATCTTGCCTACAGTTTTGAGGGGACCTACTCCAGAGGTGTACATGTATATAAAAAGTAAAGCATCTGTCTCTTGAGAGACAACTCCCAATAGAGTATGACACCCGGTGACGAAGACCCGGTTTTTGTTTTGTTTTGTTGCAACTTAGTGATCCTTGCAAGTTTCAAGTCTGATCAAGACCAGGACTTTATTCTTACAAGTCTTTATGACCACCCCTTGGCAGGATGCAAGTCCACTGAAAGGATTCCTCCACCCTAAACAAACAGCTTAGAGTGTACTCAATTAGCTGCTGAGTGCACAGGGAAATTTGTCCTAATGAAGATTTTCCCCACACTCTTTGCTCATACTGGGAATTGAACCCAGGACCTTCTGCATGTGAGGCAGACGTGCTAACCATTACACCATCCGAGCAGACTGTACATGTATATACCAATACATAAATCATATGTATCTAGAACTGATTACAAACATACTTAATGAACAGTTTGAAATTGGGGCCTACAATTCCCATCTGGCTGTGGCCTATTACCAGCTCTGCCTGGCCCTGACTGGAGGGCCTATGAAGCCATGTGTGTGATTTAACAATAATGCCGCTCTTCCAATAGCCAGCTGTTTAAACACAACAGTAACATCAATAAACACTGAATGATCTGAAGCAGAACACAGAGATAAAACGTGTGCCGTTATATTATTACAAATAATGGGCTTTGGAAAGTATATAAATGTACTCTTTGTAACCAATATGTCAAATAGGCTTTTTTATCCTTAGAATGTTTCAAATCTCGATTCAAACTAGAGCGCACTCAGAGAGCGCAAACCTCTGCCAATGCCATTGCCAGGTGAAGTAATTTTGCATGGATCCATCCCAAAATTTAATCACTTCTTCTGTAGCCTATTGTGCACACTTCTTCAAAGTTTCTTTGAAATTCATTGAAAACTTTTGGAGATATCATGTGGACAGACATGAACTTTTGGTGATATTACGCGATGTGAACATATAACTACAACATAGGGGAGGTAATTGTGGATTGATCTGACCCAAAATTTAATCACTTCTTCCATAACCTGTTCACCCTTACACAAAATTTCATTGAAATTATTGAGAACTTTTGGAGATATTGTGTGGACAGACAACATTTGGCGATATTATGTGGTGTGAACATATAAGATGTAGGGGACGTAATTGTGCATTGATCTGCACCAAAACTTAATCACTTTTTCCATAGCCTGTCCACCCTTAGACAAAATTTCATTGAAATTTATTGAGAACTTTCGGAGATATTGTGTGGACAGACGGATAGACTGGAAAATGAAAAGACGCAACCAAATACATATACCTCTTCAACTGGCAGAGGTGATAAAAAAAACCCAGGATACGTTCAACAACCAAGAAATTTAGTTATTACCCTCAGAAATATTAGGGAAGTGCATGGATTTATTCAAAATGGTGTGAGATTACAATTGTTAGGTGGATTAGCAGATAATCTTTTAAGGGATGCAGGATTTTTTAAAAATCCCTTAATACATTATATAAAGAATGAATCCTAGATATATCATTTTTTTTAAATTAATCTTTTTTACATATAGTATAGGAATTTTCATTAAAATACAGCCAAAATTATATCTCATAATCTGTTAACACTGACATGTAACCAACCACATAATGTTTAAAAGCCACTTAATCCAACTGTCATTTTAAATATACTTGACTGAAAGGCTTATAATGACTAGTGACAGTCTACATAGAGAAACTGTCAAAACTGTTCAAGGTCTTATTATAATTTAATGTGTTTTGGTTTCCAGCTTATACTTAGTTACATTAATTTGTATAGCAATAATTTATGTATGGTAAGTGTGGAAAAGACAACCTACAGAAGCTCCATAATTGGTGTATGGACTGGAAGCAACGATTGAACCAAGATAAATGCAAATGGCTGCATGTGAGGACAAAAAATGCTCATTATGACTCTTTCACTGGAGAGCACAGAATAGAAACTGCATCAATGAAAAAGGGTTTGGGAGTTCTGATCAATAAATCACTAAAACCAGAGGATCATATAGGGTACATAGTAAAAAAGGGGCCTACAATATACTTGGTTGCATAAAGAGGAATTTCACAGACAAAAGTTTGTTCAACATGTTAAATCTATACAAAACAATAGTTCGACCAATTTTGGAATACTGCCAACAAATGTGGAGTCTATGCCTAATAAAAGACAAAGAAAATAGAAGACGCTCAACGTCAGTTTACAATAAGGATAAATGGAATGGAAGAATTAACGTACGAGGAAAGAATGCATAAATGCAACCACATTTCTTTGGAAAGAAGAAGAGAAAGAGCAGACTTAAAAGAGACATTTAAGTTTGTAAGGGGCTGCACGGATGGGGAACCTGAAAAATTCTTTCATTTCAATAAAAATAGAACTAGAGGACATGAATATAAAATACAGAAAAAACATTGTAAATTGAACTTAAGAAAAACATATTTCAGCCAATGTTTTGTGGACTCTTAGAATGGATTCAGTAAAGAGGTGGTTGCCGCCCACTGACAGTTTTAAATTCAAAATTCAGCCAATGTTGGAAGAAATTTAAACATTAGGCCCCCGTCCCAAACCAACATCTGGTATGTTAACTGTACTTCATCAAAGCCACATCCATTGACAGTTTTAAATTCAAAATTCAGACAATGTTTGAAGAAATTTAGTGGGGCTGAGGCCTCCTGTCCCAAACCACCATCTGGTATGTTAACCGTACGTCCTCAAAACCTCACAATTCAGGGTATTGCTGCATTTCAAAAATTCTAAATCCTTTTAAATGACTAACAAACCGAATAGTCTGTCTGGAAAGTAGCTGGTCATTTTGAATATCTCGAGAACCAGTTGCGTGGCCTTGATGGAACTTGGCAACCAATCAGGGACGTTACTGTGCGAGCGAGTCAGTCTTCATTATTATTTAACCTTTTAAGCACTATTGCCTTTTTGACCATAAAGGAAAAAACATTTTCAGAAACTGTCAACCAAATCTGTCTAGGTTTCTTCAGTTTTTAAGCTGGTCTGGCTGGCCTTTTTAGGGCAATATATATCACCCATGTAGTGTTTTTGGCTACATTATCAAGTCCGATATATCGGCCTGGCAATGCTATAAGGGTTAAGACAACTGCTATTTTAAATATTTTATTATACTTAATTCAAAGGCTTATAATGACTAGTGGGGGGGGGGATAAGGCTATTAGGTAAAAATAAAAGTTGAGAATGATTTAAGATATTCTCTAATAGACCCACAAATCAAAGAACTAGTAGCAAAAAAACAACTGATCACATTGATGTGTATATCAGTTACGATAGCAGAATTCCTATTTTTTGGTAATAAATTGGAATTTCAAATGATTTGTTATAATTAATTTCACTTTCTTTCTTTGTGTAGCAAATACACAGCAGTTGTACAATTAAACTAATTCTTAGTATGAAGCTGTCTAATTATATGGAAAATAAAGTTATTTGAAATTATTCTTTGTTGCAACTTAATAAATGGAAGTGGGGGAATACTAGTAATTTTATTGACAAAAGTGGGGAATGATTCGAAAAGGTTGGGAACCACTGTTCTAACCTAAAGAAAACTGTCAGAAATATTTATTTCAAAACATACTAAACCCTTTCAAATAACCAACAAGTGTATGTATATTTTTCTCTTGTGAAAGATTTAATACTATCATAAAAACACCTTTTTTTTTCTTTATAAGAGAAAAGAAATTTATAAGTAAAAAATAGGATTGATTGATTTGTTTAGGGGCATATCAACCCTTGATAGATCATTTAATGCCGAAATCAGTTTATAATCCCCAAAATAGTGTCTTGTGACTTTGGTAAACGGTTATTTTTTTTAATTAGAGTCTTGTGACTTTGGTGGCACCTGTTTGGGGGGGTTCTTACCCCGCTGCAGGGCATGCAGTCAACGTAATCTAGGCCCCAGCCGACAGGGCCAGCCTCATTTGGGGGGATCCTACCCCTCTGCAGAGGATACAGTAGGCGTTTTCTATGCCCCAGCCGATAGGGCCATAAAAAATGTGAAAAGAGTGTATAGTCTCTACATAGCATTGCATGATTCATATAGAAGACAAAACACAAAGGCTTTTACTTGACTCCACCTATCATTTATAAACAGCAGATAGATTTGAATTGGAGCCAACTGGTGTTTTGTTAGGTCAAATTTTCACATGACACTCAGGATTTCAGTGAAATTAACTCTTCATTCAGTAACTCCAACTTGCACATTCTTAAAACAAGACAATATTGTCCATTTATTTTAAATGTAAAACAGTGATTCTCAAACAGGAGGCAGTTGGCTCCCAGGGGAGGAATCTTAAATCTATGGGGAGGAATCTCA